>KV744968.1:0-66783 GCA_001692735.1 Lepidopterella palustris CBS 459.81
GGACGCCGCTGTCGTGGGCTGCAGAGAACGGGCACGAGGCGGTGGTGAAGCTGCTGCTTGAGAAGGGCGCTAAGAGCCTAGTAATCTAGTCTAGCCATAATGCTTTCATGGAGAGGAAGAAAGCGTAGCTTTATTAAACTATACTTCTCTAATATATATTTAATAACTTTAATAAAGAGGGGGCCGGGGGAGATAATATTTATATACACTACCTAGAAGAATTTAGTAATGTTGAAAGCCGATTTCGCTAGTAACTGTATTGGTAAATTTTTTTTTCTTCTCAACCCATATTTCCCCAAACTCGCTCGTAGTGCGCTTTCGCAATTTCATCGTAGCGTCCAATGTGAAGGGGGGGGGGGGAGGTTGAGAAATGGCAAAGTGTTAGGGAGCGGGCGACGGGCAATAAAAACTTGCTCTAACTTGCTTGTCTTGGTGCCAAGACAAGCAAGCAAGCAAGCAAGCAAAGTCCCAAGGCCGAACAAGCAAAGGGGTCTGCCGACATGAAATAAACAAGCAAGCAAGAAAGCAACAGGCCTCAGTTTGGGCAATCAAGCAAGGCAAGGGGTCCTTGCCTTGCTTGTTTGCTTGGTAATTAGCAAGCCTGGCGATGGGGACTTGAATTGGTTTCGCTCTCGGGAGGTTCTTAGGGGGGCAGCGTGTTAATCATGTGGATGCATCGGCTCAGCGGCCTCAGAGGATCGAGCAGTAGAGACAGTAGGGGGAGGCTATATACATGGGACTCGAAAGGTCCTCCTACAGCTGGCGCCCTTGTCAGTTTGCCAGCATCAAAGCAACAGTTGTCCTGGTTTCGTCAATGAGCATCTGTGGATGCGAAGAATAAGATTGTTCGTGGAGAGAGGGCCTTCGTGTGTAGCCTTCCCCAACTGTCTCTACTGCTCGATGGAATCAGAAAATACACAAAATCAAACACACACACACATCCTCCGAGACCGTTCAGCTGATGCATATACGTGATATTGTTGGTGGGACGAGCAAGTCACGGTTTGGTGGAGTTTGAAGTGATAGATGGATAGACGATGGACGAACCAATAAGCCAATGTAATGTGCATAACTGCCCAGTGGGTGGGATTTCGAGTGCGCTCCAGCCAACATCAGATGTAAGAGCATCAGAGATGGCAGAATCCTATTATGTTAATTTGAGCATTGAATTTAGGCTCTTAGCTTGTCGTCCTGGATTGGATACCGACTTTTAGTCCTAAGTTTAGAGCTATGATTGATGTTGGAGGACCACGAAGGGTCGCGGGGTCGCGCTAGTCCGATTTCATCACTGCTGCACTTTGCAGGTAAACTCTCGGTGTAAGTTTGCATGAACAGTGCAATTGAGGATAAGATCAAGGCCAACAGTATCTATCCCAAATGTGAGAGACGGCTAACACAGTCCACTAACCTAGCCTCGAGCTATCCAATCCATCCGAGCTCGTTCATGAAATCGTCCCCCATAATTCATAGATCTTCCAACCTAACCCATGCCCAGTCAATGAAAATAAAAACCGCGTAAGTGCTGCCGGGGTATATTCCAGTACGTAAGAAGTGAAAGGTCTGAAACTCCAAGGTAACTCCTAATATGTCATGAAAGAGCGTGAGAAATCGGTGAATGCATACCTCGCAGCACCATGATATCCGTTGATAGAAACCCCACCTAAACTCTCTCATCAGGTCTCACGGGATTGGCAAACGGACTGACAGCAGCCTCCTCTTCATCCAAGCTTGGCCTTCTACTGTGCCCACCCCCAATATCCTTTCCGGTCTCCTTATTTCTAAGCTCCCAACTTCCCACCCGCTCCTTCTTATCCCCATCCTCCATACTCACAATACCAGCGACAGCCCCATTCTTCGGCAAGCTCAAATCGGCATCACTCGCCAACTTGGCGCTTCCCTTGAACCCACCCAACTCACCTTTTTTACTTCGCTGCACACGGTGGAAGCGGATCCCACCAACCAGCATGGCGAGAATGAAGGCGATCGCAAGAACGCCGAGCGTGACCGCTGCGCCAATAACGCCAGCGATTTGCGGCGTCATGTTACCCGAGTCTTTGGTTGGATTGATAACGATGGGTTGGATGAACGCGTCGCAGAAGAGCGTCTGTGCGGCGCACTGGTTGCACCAGTCCATCACGACTGAGGTCATAATACGGCTCATCATGTCCTGGAAATCCAACCATGGCATATCAGTCTGACTGGGTCCGCGGCCGAAGATCGGGAACGCTTGCAGAGACCCGTTGGCGGGGAAGTCGGTGCCGTTGTGGAAATGGAAGCGGATCCAGAGGTCGGCTTCGTTGGTGGGGAATGTTGAATCATTGCCTATGGAGTACATTTCGAAAACCATGCTTGATCCATACTCTGGCAAGCCGAAGAAGTTGGAGTTCAAGAATTGCAGCTCTGTGAGTGCAAAGAAGGAAAGGAAAGGCTCATGCTCGCCGAAAAGAAGAGTTAGTTTAGGAGAGCTGCCCATGGAGCCGATGATTTCTTGGAACTGGCCTAGGACGCGCGCGGCGAGTGTTTTGCCAGCTATAGTGCGGATTCCGGAGTCGGCGGAGATATTTCCGTACAAGGCCCATTCTTGCTGGTCGGCGAGCCAGCGTAATTCATCATAAGCGCCTGCGTACGAGATATTATCTGAGAGGAGGGCAAAAATGGAGGTGTCGTGTGCGTATTGATAATTCAGGTAGTCGTAGATTACGTAGGCGTTGTAGTAGTCCCTAAGGAGAGTGTCAGTGGATGGATAGAGGGCGGAAATGGGAAGGAAATGGCAAGGAAGCTGGAACTTCAGAAACTTTGTTTGAAGGTGCCGAAAGTTATGAGACTCACCACTGTGGCTGCGTGAGAACGTCGCCTAGGGTTGACATACCCACAGCTTGATAAAGTGATTGGGAACTAGCTCTCGTAGCACTGAATTCCGGAGAGTCGTAATACTCATTACCGGAAAGAGCAGCATTGACGCAATTCTCACTACCTTCAACCCAAATGCTGGTTGGATCTAGATCTGACGCTGTATGGACTTGTGCATACTGGTAGCCGTCAAGAGGATATTCTATGTAGCTGCCGTTCGCAAGAATGTAGGATGGATCAAGCATAATCGCCGCCGTCTTATTGAGCGTAAAAGGCGGGTATAGGCCTTGCATAAAAGCCTGGGCCGATGCAACGAGGTAGGGCTCGTCTGCTGCAAGGACATAGGTTTGGTCATTGTCGACCACATTGGCAGATATATCGATGATTGGTTGTTGACCAAGGCCTGTGATACCATTGAGCGAATTGATGTAACGGCCTCTAAATGCTTCGCCGACGGCGTAGAGCTGTTGGGCGCCGAGTGCCGTGAGTTGGCGGGGTCCCGAGCTATCGAGCTCAGGTGTCCGCTCTCCGGTCCGAGTGAAGACAACAGCACCATGTAGCTGATAGTTGGGGTTGTCTTCAGTGGCATTTATAAGCCAGGCCGCAGCCATAATGGCTAAACAGAGGGCAATCATGGCGATTTGAGCAGTAACGAAGCTGTAGCAAGGACTGAGAGAAGGAAAATCAAGCTCGGCTGACAGAAAAAGATGGAGTGAAAGAGGTACTTATTACTGCTGCGCCTCAGCCTTTTCCAAGCTTCCGCGCAGCTTTGAGCAGGGCAAGCAGGGCAGACTTGACTGATAACAGTAGTCGAACTTCTTGGCAGCCTCACTCAGAAGCCTGGGGGTGTGATAGCTCTCGAAAGCTCCTGGTGGATAGCTGTCGCTGGCAGCTTGCGCGGGGTAGCTGCAGGATTCAGCTGCAGGAAGATGCATGCATGATGAGGCTGTGGTTGGCTCCTTTGTCTAACAGATCATGCACTGCTTTGGCTTGCCATGGGTGGGCACCAAGAAAGGTGTCAGTCGCCGTTCTCATGGTGTTGAACGCCGTTTGAATAAAGAGCAGTGGCATTCCACGACCGAGGCCCATCGTCCTTGAGATACAATTGGCACATGTGCATCGTAGCCTGCAGGGTTTTTCATGGTGGCAGATGATGTGAGGTTCCAAGGCTGGCAGCGATAAGGGTACCTCTCTCTCCGGCTATCAGCCGTGATCGCCTGCTAGCACTCGAGCAGGCTAGCAACTGCGCAGAATTATTCCCTAAGCTTCAACACGTTGCCGGTATGCCGGGCGGTTCGGCCAGCTCGGGTGTGAATTATCCACCATTTCTCATCATCATACTATCCCTTATTACTCGCCTTTGGCTCTACGTTATCGATAAGGCTCCGGCCAATGGAAGACTCTGATTCCTGCACCTGTGATAGAGAAACTGCAGCGACCTGTGGCTATTCAAATTCGTGGGTGATTTCTGTGCAGCTATCTATATACAGGCTACTCTCTGGAGTTTGAGCTTGGCTTGGTGTTCGCTCCAACAAGGCCCTGCCGTGTTTCTCGTATATCCTGCCTTGACACCGGCTTCCACTTCTTCCCCTATTGGATGCGCTGCTGCATGCCCATTCGTCCGCTCCACCATCTTATCCACCATCTCATCGTTGAAGAATAGCTAGACGAGCGCCAGAGGGTCATGCTGGTTGAGACCGGGAGGTAGATGAGCCTCTCCTCTATTTGAATGGGAGTAAAGGGGGACAGCGCCCATGGCTCTGGCGGTGGGTTTCTTCGACTGTTTGGTGTGGGGGTCACTCTTCCTCACGAAGTCGATGTCATTCGATTCTCTGGGCATCTCGGGGCATTGATTTGGGTGCAAATGGCTAGATGTTTTGGTCTATTTACATGCCCTGTTCAGTGTACAGCTCAGCATGGTGTTTGGCTTTGCGCCACGACGTTGGAATTATCCCAAGGCCGATTGCTCATTATAAGTTGCCGAGTAACGTGTTGTGCGGCCATGTATGAGACTTGGCTTTCAAATTAAATCGAACTTGTCAGGCGTCCTGAGCTATATTGCTACACGGGGAAAGTATCTAATGAACACCCAATCGACCACGACAAAACCAGCAGCAACTCCCGGACCCGATGAATGAATACGATACCCACACTTTCGAGACTTCCACAAAAACCTCCGCTATTCAGGGATCAGTAACAGAGCTGGGGAGACGAAAGGGGGACTTACCTCTAGTTCCTATACCTCTCCTCTTACAAGCTAACTTCGACCCTCCCTTCGTTTCCGGGGGCGCCACCAGCCAGGTTTGGAAGAAGCTAAGAAATATTAGTCACGTGATTAAAATTTTGGATTGGGGCCAGCTTGCATATGTAATATCGTCCCAACTAGACCTGGTTAGCGTGTTTCCGAATAAAGTTTATTGTGGTTTTTATGGTGACTTACGGATGCCGGTAAAGACCAGTCCTCAACCTCTTTTGATCGAGGAAATGGGCAATCAGACCAATACTTCGGCCAAGCACAAACAGACCGTTGAGCACACCCATCTTCAGGTAGTCTTCGGCCTCCTCAGCGCTGAAAGCACCGCAGCTGCGCATCAGGTCCACAAAACAGACAGCCACGCATCCATCAACGTTGAGAATGAGGTTGTCCTTCTTCGATGTTGTCACAGTTTCAACCGCGAGCGCATAGTCCAGCATCTTGTAGCTGGGGAAGTTCTTCTTGACGAACTCTTTCACGAGCTCCACACGAAGATCCGGATTGTTTCGCGATTTGATCCTGTGACCAATACCGGGAACTGGAAATGTTAGAGCATTGATTATTAAAAGTTTCGAGATTGTCACTCACTGAGCTTGTTCTCCTTCCTCATAGTATCCACAAAGTCACGAGGGCTTAGACCCTTGTCATAGGCCTTGGTAAACTCCTCAGCAGCGCCATCCAAAGCACCACCGAACCGCGAACCAATGGTCAAGAGACCACTGACCAAAGCGCTGATGAGATCCTTTCCGGCTCTCGTGGTGATGATTGTGTTCATGGCGCCAGAAACAGCGGGACCGTGATCGGCAGTCAACATGAGGACCATCTCCAGGAAACGGCTAGCGTAATCGGGCAGACGACGACGGAACCAAAGCAGTGACATGACACCACCAATGCCAATGTTGTCCTTGAATACATCAGATATGGGCATACCAGCGTACAGAAGTTCCTGGCCACGGTCGTCAGAGATGGTAGAGATAAACGCAGCAGGCTTGCGGATGAGACCAAGCTCTTGTGCCCATGAGTAGTCGATGGGGATCTTAGGAACAACCGGCTCAGGCTTAGGCTTAATTGTTCCGTTCTTGACCAATTTCTGGTAAACCTGAGCAAGAACATTGGGCATATCTTCAAAGGTATCTGGGACGAAGATGCCGGCTTCCTTCATGGACTTGTTCTTCATGGCAGCAGTCTCGAGTTGGGAATTTGCGAACGAGCCAGCGTGGCCGAACTGGACCTCAGTCTTGAGCATACCCGCAACGGTACCAATAGCCCATGCAACAATTGGTTTATTCACCTGGCCTGACTTGATAGCCTCAATCACGCGGTATTCCTCAACACCGCCGACCTCGCCAAGCAGGACAATGATCTTGCAGTCTGGGTCGGCCTGGTATCGTAGAATGTGTTCGATGAAAGTCGTGCCGGGATACCTGTCACCACCAATCGCAATACCCTCCAAAACACCGTCGGTGGTGTTCGAGATGATGTTGTTCAGTTCGTTGGACATACCACCGGATTTAGAAACGTAGGAGACGGAACCGGGGCGGTAGAGCTTGGATGCGACAATGTTGTCCATCATACCACCAGTGTTGCCAATCTTGAATGCACCAGGCTTGATTCCACCGACGGTGGCGGGGCCGATGATAGTGATACCCTTCTTTTGGGCAACATGAAGAATCTCACGGGCACGCTAAGAAAAGATTGTCAACCAGTATTCTTCAGGTAGAAAGCGGTACCAAAAAAAAAAAAAAATATGAAGGGAAAAAAGAGGCCGGACTTACTCGTTCTGGCACACCCTCCGCAATAATAGCAATTGACCTGATTTGGGGGTATTCCATCAACTCCATTGTAGAACTGTAGACACTACGGGAGGAAGCAAAGTTGACTACAGTGTCGACGTCGCTATGCTTGGCGATGGCCTTCTCCACGGACTGGTAGACGGGTAGTAAGGTCTCGCTGGTTCCCCAGTACCTATGCCACATGTTAGAATATGCAATATTTTGAGGTTGGCGATTAAAAGCTAAGACAAGGGTACGGACATTTTGCTAACGAATTGACCACCGAAAGTGTAGATTATGCCTGCTACCGAAGGAGTCTTGCGCTTGCAGATGAAGTCGAAATCGAGCATTCCCTGCACAGCGCGAGGCTGGAGGCCGCTGCACACAAGGACGGATTAGTTTCCGACTTCAATTGATTCCTCTAGCTCAATGTAGGGCCGAGAGCTTACTAGACGAAGCATCTTGTCTTTGGGTGGAAGAGAGTGTGCTCGGCTGGCGGGCTCAGCGGTCGACTTGGTGCGACGAAACGGCGAATGTTATCGTTGGCAGATAGACCTTCAGTCGTGCCATTGGCCTTGGTGGAGGTAGTGGGAGTAGGATCGCCGTTGGTGGATGGAACGGCAGAAGGCATTGCGAGGGACGGTCGAGATTAAAAAAATGAGAGGAGATATTATCTGTGTTCGAAACGACTGTCAGTTGACCAAATTAATGTTGTTTTTGAAAAAGCTCGTCGGAGTTTGGAGCTTCGGCTGACGTGAGAGTCCTGAAGCTGAAGAAGACACGAGAGCGGGTGTTGCTGAAGCTTTGCGGGCTGTTTCTAGCGGTGTGGAGTCGATGAAGTACGAAAGGAAATATCGAGGGAAGAGTACTGACCTTTTGGATTTTGTCGTGCCAGAGTTCTTTGAAGGTAGAAGTCTGGATGAGTGATGAGGTGTTGATGGAGATGACGCTGTCCGAAGAATTTCGGGCCCCTTTGGTTTTCGATGGTTGAGCTACCAATTGTTGGGGGAAAAGCCGAGACGCAGATTAAGCCACGCGGGGCCGTGTTTTGGGGAGCCGTGTACACTGTCAACAACGCTGGCGGAAGGCAAAGTAGCTCGGGTTTATCGCAGAAAATAGTGGAAGAAGTGAATTTTGGATGCAGGCCGTTACTTGTTGACTGCGAAATATTATTCGGGGTGCTGGTAGATATCTGGAAATTCTTTTCACGGCGGTCCTGCGCTCAACTTGCGGAGAACCTTCGGCGACCGATCCCAACGGTGTTGTTGTGATTGGGTCTAGCTTGGTTAGCGCACCCCAGGCCCTCAACCTGAGAAAGCTGAGCGAATCTCACCAGAAATCAATTTTGGGCGTCATTCCCCCCCCCCCCAAAGAGAACGAGGCCTTCAAGCATAGTCAATTGCTCAGTTCCGAACACTGCCACTTTCATCCAATTCCGCATTTTTCAATCCAATTTATCCTCGACCAGGTGAGTCTCTGCGCTTTTTTTCGGGTTGTAATGCACCACCGGGTTTCCATCAACACCTCCGAGCTGCCTCTTCGGACTTCTCATAAGCCTGCCATCCAACTCCAACAATTTCCGTCGTCGTCGGGTACACTCTTCGCTGCGCCCTCTCAGCCGTCGTGAATACCATTCTTTTCCCGATACCTCCCACTTGCCATCTCGCTTTTTCATCAGACCTCGAGCCGCACTTTGGATAGCAGTTAAACTTACAATCTTTCAGACCTCACCGCATAAACAACCTTCTTCGCAATGTCTGCCAAATCCATCTTCGAAGCCGATGGCAAAGCCATCCTCAACTATCACCTCACCCGCGCTCCGGTCATCAAGCCCACTCCTCTCCCTCCCTCCGCAACACACAACCCGCCTCCAAGACTCGCGTCTCTGCACTTCCCCGCCGATGCCGCCGTCAAGGACGTCCTCGATCAGGCCGAGGTGACATATCCATGGCTGCTCCAGAAGGGCTCCAAGTTTGTTGCAAAGCCTGATCAATTGATCAAGAGGCGAGGCAAGAGCGGTCTTCTGGCTTTGAACAAGACATGGCCGGAAGCTCGTGAGTGGATCGAGGCTCGAGCAGGCAAGGTCCAGCGAGTCGAGACCGTCGACGGTGTCCTAAGGCAGTTTTTGGTTGAGCCATTCGTGCCGCATCCTCAGGATACTGAATACTACATCAACATCAACTCGGTGCGAGAGGTGCGTCGCAATTTAGTTCTCTCTTCTTTTTTTATCCCGCTTCAGATGGAGATGTTTCTATCTTTAATCCGGTTTCAGAATGAGCATTTTGATGTTTTCGTTGTTCGATTGGAAATTTTGTTGAAATTTGAAACCTGGTGTGAAAGCTGGACCCAAAAACACGATGGGCGACCTCATGGTTTTGTTCGCACACGGCTTCGGCCGGGCGAAGGGAAATGCTTATCCAGACCCACTGCAAAGCACACTCCTTCGACCAGTCAGACAATTCTTTCTCCTTGCATTTCTTATCATATTATTGTCTGTCCTTTTCTTTGATGTTGATCGTTGTGGCCCGTCCCCAAATTTTATTGTTGCGGCTCTTTCGTGGCTTCGGCTCGTTGCATCCTTGCTGCACCATGTCAGTCACGTAATCATACTGACTCTTCCGCATTAGGGTGACTGGATCCTCTTCACACATGAGGGTGGAGTTGATGTTGGTGATGTTGACGCAAAGGCCGAAAAGCTTCTCATTCCAGTTGATCTTTCTCAATATCCGTCCAATGAGGAAATTGCGACAACCCTCTTGAAGAAGGTCCCCAAGGGTGTGCACAATGTCCTCGTCGATTTCATCTCCAGGTTATACGCCGTCTATGTTGATTGCCAGTTCACGTAAGTTTTCTTGCCCTTTCCCAGCTACAGTTGCTGATCATCTCTCAGCTACCTCGAAATCAACCCTCTCGTCGTCATCCCCAACGCCGATGCTACCTCTGCCGAAGTTCACTTCCTTGATCTTGCTGCCAAGATTGACCAAACTGCTGAGTTTGAGTGTGGTGTGAAGTGGGCCATTGCCCGCAGTGCAACCGCTTTGGGTATACCTCAAGTTGCCTCCAAGGACGCTAAGATTACCATTGACGCCGGCCCACCAATGGAGTTCCCTGCTCCTTTCGGTCGTGAGATGAGCAAGGAGGAAGCTTACATCGCCGAGATGGATGCGAAGACTGGCGCTTCTCTCAAGCTCACCATCCTCAATGCTTCTGGTCGCGTCTGGACCCTAGTCGCTGGTGGTGGTGCTTCCGTTGTGTATGCCGATGCTATTGCCTCTGCCGGTTTTGCCAGCGAGCTCGCCAACTACGGTGAATATTCCGGTGCACCCAGCGAGACCCAGACTTTCCACTATGCTCGCACTGTCCTCGATCTTATGCTGCGTGCTCCCATCCACCCTGAGGGCAAGGTCCTCTTTATCGGTGGTGGTATTGCGAACTTCACCAACGTAAGTGCCATAGTCATGTCCCTTTGAACACAAGTTACTCACATGTTTTAGGTCGCATCCACATTCAAGGGTGTTATCCGTGCTCTGCGCGAAGTAGCCCCAGTCCTCAACGAGCACAAGGTCCAGATTTGGGTCCGTCGCGCAGGTCCCAACTACCAGGAAGGTCTCAAGAACATCAAGAGCGTTGGCCAAGAACTCGGCCTCGATATGCACGTATACGGCCCCGAGATGCACGTTAGCGGTATCGTGCCGCTCGCGCTATCAGGCAAGAAGACCGATATCAAGGAGTTCAGCGGTTAGAATGTATCATATTGAAAATCTTTGTTATGTGTTGAGCTTGAATTTTGTAGCGCGAGTCACGGTGGTATGGTTAGGGGGAATTGATTGTGCAGGATTCTGGAGTTGAGTTGTTTCCCCCAGTATAGACTTTCATGCATTGGGAGAGAAGGATTAGCTTGTCATGTGTGATAATAAAGATTTAGGCGTAGACACCCAATTCTGAATTCGCTCTAAGCCCTTTAACGAACCCTGGCGAATTAGGCCAATATTTGGAGCAAGCAATTGGACGTCTGGACGCTTATGTGGACATTAGGGAGTGTGAATTGAGACGAGGCGTGATCAGACGTGAGCGGTGTGCCTGGCGTCGAAGACTTCAAGGGAAATGGAATCCGCAGGCCTTTAGTCCTCAGTATGGTCTTCGACGCAGGATCTGAAGAACACGATGTGTCGAATCTGAAAGAGACACGCTAGAGATGATGAGAAAATCATAATAGGAGAAGCTGCGGAAGATCTTGAGAGTTACCAGTTGAGCATAGAGAAGAGTACCAATCCTAGGGCTAAATAACGCTAGCTGTAATGTACACCATATAGAGGTTGCGGTAGTCACCTAAATAGGTAAAATTCAGCTTTAGAGTGATTGGGGCACTTGTAGGCAAAATATCGATACGAACTCTGCAGTTAATGTTATCTTGCCTTCAAAATTTGTGGTAGTTGAGTCTTGGTTCCGGATTACGCCTGAATGAACAACCGGTATGAAATCTTACGACACCGCAGAGATGGAGTGTATTCCTGATGCGGTTTCATTGCAAGGCCTGTAGAATTACTGTCCCGCATACACTGCCAATCTCCTCGAAGTCATTCAGAAAGTTGAATTTGTATAACATTTGCACGGCGTTCCGTATTGGCCGGATTTCCACAAGCAATGTAAGCGAGCCCGTGATCAGCACGGCCCTAGAGGCCAATACCTGGGGAATTTCCAGATTGAACACCCACCGTTCTTAATTGTATGGAATGACTTTTTATGTATAAATACATAGGAAACTATTATCAAGATGATTCGGTTCCAGTGGTGTCTCGCGGTCGCGGCGCGCAGCACAGTCTACCAAGACTAACGGGGGCGTTGAAGTCTCCCAAGCAACGATGTTTGTGGTGCGAAACCTCACAAGGTTATGAATCCATGGCTGAGAAGCTTAACAAGCTCATTAAATGCAATAATAGCGATCTCTCTGGCTTACTATCTGCTCCTCCGTATCCTACAACTATATACATTCTCCAGCTGTTTTCCTCTCAAGTCTCAAGTCTCGCAAACCTCTTTTCCCTAAACATCTCCAACAAACACCCATCAAACATCGTGCTCACAAGCATCAAGCAAGCAAGAAAGGAAACAGTTCCCTCAAAATCCCACCCTCCCTCGCTGACACCACACCACATAGCTATTTCCCTCTCTCCCACCCAACCCGCCTACCATCCCTCCCACCATCCCTACGATGTCATCCGCCCTCTCCGCCCCCTCTGCCACCTCAACAACAGGCTCCTGCGGCGCCCTCCTCTACGACATTCCCACCACCGACGCCGCCTGCGCAGTCCCCCTCAAGCCGAATTCAAACTACACATCCGTAATGTTGCAATGCTGCCACGCCGCCCCCGTTATCTCCTACTACTCATCCTGCGGCCTGTACTGTCTCTCAGAAAACCAGTCGGTTGGGGATTTGGTGAACTGTTTGACGAGCAACGGCGCCGCGTACGGGGATGTGTTTTGCAATACTAATATGAGCGCGACGGCGACGGGGAAGGTGAGTGGGGCTAGTGGAACCAAGACGGGGAGTGCAGCAAGTGCGACGAATTCGAAGACGGGGGCGGCGGCGGGGCGGGGGGTGAGTAAGATGGGTGTGTGCCTTTTCGTGGTGTTGTTTATGGGTGCGGTGGTGGGAACGCTGACATGAGAAAGACGGGGATTTGTGGAAGAGAGGGCTCACCAGGGGATGGTTCAAGATATTTTTCTGCTTTTGGTTGCTGGGGTTGTCAGGGTGAGAGAGGGTTTGTTACGAAGAATGGGCTCAACGGCAGCTTGAAAGATGGAATAACGAAATTGCATGAGGGAGGAGTAACGATGGGTCTGTTTTTGGGAGCTTGCAGTGGTGTATATATCCAGCCGAGTTCATGGTCCCCGATTTCAAGAATCAACTTTCTTCTGATGTAGTATGAGGCTATATTTAAATCAATTCGATCATATCAGTTCTCTGGATTTCTCCGGGGCCCGGAACTGCACTACAATGCTCTCAAGTCTACACGGAAGTTGAGATTATGAAAGTCTGGTTCGTCGGAGGGACAACTTAGCATCACCGAGCACACAGGGGAAGTCAACTATCGTTTCTCGCTAGCGAACCAAGCAAAGCCTGAAAGCGTATTGAAATGCTTGGGTTACCTGCGTGACATTGCTTCTTTTTTAAAGGAATCGAAGACTCTCTTGAACCTATAAATTTAGCCACAACATGTATCCAGTACTCCAACTGCCAGCAGAGTTGAGTCGCCTGAAATTATATCTGGCTCGACTACTACTTCAAGCCATGCGGATCCCATCAGGGCAAGCGAAATCGACTTCAACCTCAGCTTGCGAGCCCGCAGACATCACAGGCTAAGACGGATCAACATTTATACCAGTCGTTGAAGCCTTCCAGGTTCAACCTACCATCTGAATCTACCTTCCCGCATCGTCTTCCAGATTACGGCGGAATTCGCACCTAGGAAACGAACGCCGGATCTAAGCACCACAAAGCGCTGTTTCTCCCGAGACTATACATTTAAGTTGAATTACAAGGCGTCTTCTTCCCATACAGTTAATTACCACATTAGGAAGTCATCTATTTTTTTTTCCCATCGATGACTGAGGAACTGGATTAGGTCGCCGAATGGCTTCGTTCGCCTCACGGCCTGGGTTTTACTCTTTTCGAGGCCAGGGACGGAATGAGTTGTATTTCAAAGTTTGGGTTGTGGGAGATTGCTGAGGAGTCTAATTGGAAAGGCTGGACGCCTCCTGGCTCATATTACCCTCTTCGCCAGTTCATTTCTGTAGGGGTTCAGTTAAAGGTCGAGTCCTCCTGAAGCCCCCAGCAAGCCAGACTCGAGGTGATAATGTGATATAGACGTAGTGTACTGTGTTCTGAAGGACTTCAGCTAGAAAATGTGCAATATAGAAGAGGTAGTATCTCAAGTATGGCTGAGATGACTCGCAATCATATCTGCAGAAAACTTGCGCTTTACTGTACCCTCGTTTATACGCCTCTGTGACCGAATCGGGATGACTAGTACGAATGGTAATGGTTCAACGAGAAGGTCTCCAATGACTGGCGCAGACAGGACAGTAGCTGCGTTAGGTGGATTCTAGATTGAATCCAGAATGCACGCCTTTATCAGTTGAGATTTTCATCAATCCTAAGGAGCTTCTCTTATCCCAAGATAAAAAATCCGGTATAATCAATCCTCCAGACGCCCGTTAGAGCATGCTTATAATCCGTATCATACCCAATGCAGAAAACCAATCTTCCCATACCGCAACACCAAAGTCAAAAGCCCCCAGAGACTACTGTGGCGCCGTGGCCCCGATCTCAAACCCATCTTCACCCACTTCTATATCATCCTCCATTTCCTCCTCGCTCTCCAGTTCTTCATCCTCCTCCTCAAACCCCGTCTCGATTCTCGCCTGTCTCAGCCGCTCCTTCATCTGCTCCCTTTGTTCCGCCTGCCACCTATTCAGCGCCGCGGCCGCATGCACCCTAAACCCGAACACGCGCGGCTCGTAGCGCTTTTGCGTCTTTGGAGGTAGCATGGCAGGGTATACCTGGAACAAGATATTGTGAAAGGAGGTACCGAAGTAGGCTCCGTCGATGGTGGAGTGGCGGGAGGATTTGGGGTTGTAGAGGTCTTCGCATTTGGCGCAGTAGAGTTTTACGGGTGAGGTATTGGCTACGTCGGACTGACCCATGGGGAGGAGGGGTTGGGCGTCGCACATTACGCGAGGACATTTGCCGAAGTCGGCTTTTTTGAACTTTTCAAGCTGTTGTAAATGAGGTCAAAATCTTAAGCATTCGTATTGGTGTTGATAGAAGGGAGGGCTTAAGAGTACCATCTTCGCCAGGCCTCGTGTTGTGACTATATAACGTGCGTGGACGAGGCCATAGAGGTGTCGCGCAGACTTCTCGATCTGTTCGCGCATCTCGTCGTCGCAGTCGAGGTCAAAGACGTCGGTGACGAGGTCAAGAGCATATTGGTAGTACTGGACCTCGGTATTCAGGCCGGTGAGGTTGAAGCGGTCGGTAAGGTACTCTTCGTCGATTTCGCAAAAGTATTCGTTTCCTCGCGAAGAGATGAACTATTAGACACAGAGTTAGCAGGTTTCAGGCATGCAGTTCTTTCAGCACCAGCTGTGAAATAGGGAACGAAGTTCGGTAACTAAATGCTAAACTATTCCAGAGAAGACGGGTGGTATATGCGGCTGGGACTATCCATTGTATTGTGTTGCGGAAGCATAAGTCCCGGGCGAATTATCGGAACGACCTGAAGCCATGTCCATGAAGTCCAAGAGGTATAATCGGATATAGAGCCATGGAAATGTTCCCAGAGTTATACCGTAAAGTCCCACGCAAGTACCAAGGTATGGCGGCAATGGACTTCTGTATTATTGCCTTTGTTCCTACATTCAATACTGTTGTGTGAATGTGTTAACCATGCGATCTCAAGAGCAAGGACTATAAACCCAGAATCAGACGTACCAAGAATCTAAGACTATAATGCCATCACGGTTTTTGTATAAGACCATTGCGAGCTCGAAGCGTTTGCGGAGGGAGGATTCGACGGCTCACGGAATGTCTCTAACGATATATCCAATTTGATCCAGCTAGTGTCCGGCGCGCCTCGCATGCAAATACTTCGATCCGGTTCGTAGTTTCCGCGCCTTAATGCATACAGCTCGAAAGAGCAGGGTCCAGAGGAGAGAAGTAGTTGGAGCCTGCCGAAGAAGAGAAAGTAGGGCCTACCCAGTCTCGCCAATAGCTCGTGTAGTCGCTATCCGTCTCGCTGTTGAAGTCGTCCATCGTTTGGGGACTAGTGGTAGGTGCCGCCAGAGACTCCGAGTTTGTTTGATATTCTACGATGAAGCACCAAAGAAGTGAATGTTCATGGTGGAGCGAAAGTTTGGTTCGGCGCCTGCAAGAGCGCAAATGGAATTGGCACCTGGCCCAGGGGCATCGTGCGAGGAAGGTGGGATGTCTTGGCAGGGCTGAGTGTGCTTAGTAAGTGAGATAAGATAAGATTTACCATCGAATGCAACTCCCCCAACTTCTTCACTCCCGATAGGAATCAATTTTGTGCTGCAAGTCAACAGCAAGGCAAACATAAGATAACAATGGAACAGTGTAAAAACCAATGAAACTAAATATTCTTCCATCCAATTCTCATTGTTTTGTTAGGTCGCTTCCCCATTTGGCCTTGGGCAACTCTCCTTCGACTGTGAATTTTATCATTGTGCGGCGTCCTGGCTTCCGCCCTAGGTACTATGGCCATAGGCAAGTTCATGCAAAGTGCTACTTCTTTTGATATGGTCTTATCGTGTTCAGAGTCGTGATAGAACTTGGTAAAACAACCAGAGTCTCCCAGATTCCTGAAGACAATTCCATTTCCCACCATTTGAGGAACCGGGCTTCTAGTTGTAACACGCCCCCACAAGTCATCGGAATCTTCGAAAAAAGGAATGTATGCTTAAGAATTGAGTCAAAGATCTTATCTTGAACAACTGTGGCATCTGTTAGCGAGGAATCAACCTTGCCATACGTTACATGCCGTTTGTACCACACAGCTTATATTGCCCGATTTATAAATACAGGCCAGAGCCGTAATCTAATCAATGTGCCAAAGATAAAACGCTGATCCGAGGAATTCGCTTGGTTTTTGCCATTGTGGGCCGACAACTCTCATCCTTCAGGACCAAGATGATCGTCTTTTGCGAAAGCCACGTATCGCAGATATTTTCTTTGTGATTTGCGGAGTGAAGATTTGAATCTCTCAGCCGACCAATTCCTGAGCTGTAATTGTCCCTTTGGAAACATCAACGTGAGACACTCCACATATTGCTGCTCCATAACAATAAGCTTGTTACGGCTTTCGAGGTGGTCGAAGAGCTAGATCTAGATTCCCAGCTTAGGTTCGTAATCGCTAAAGATTTTCTCAAGAGTATCAGTGAATAACGCTGTTCGAATTGATGGTGTTGGGCCAGGCAAGCCGGCAAAATAGGCACTGGCGAGCACGTCAACTTTGTCTTCGAGCCCAAGGCAGAAGACGTGAATATATCCGCTTCCTAAGATTAGTGGCTCACTGTCGAGGTCCTTCCATCCTCGCCGCGTGTCCGGACACCATTTATAACGGAGAAATATGAATAAGTATAAAGGAAAGAATGCTGTGACTATTGAAATCGTGCAAAACAAGATATATGTTAATGTTGAGACTAAGATGGAATAATTGAGATATTGTTGAAGCATGGTATGCTGCAAGAGCTTTCTAGCGCCACGAGTTTGGTAAGACATTGTTTACATGGTGGATTGTGATTGACTGCAAACTTTGGGAATCTCTGTACTTCTTGCCCCAAGGCCAAGTTGCGAAAGGAATACTACCTTCCGGAATGACTTTGCTCATATGGTGGTCATGGATCTATTCTATGCGACTAACCTCCCGATATTCTGTCAGAGCATGCAGACCAATCTGATCAGACATCTCAAAAGCAACCTGAAGTTGAATTAACCGGTGCAAGTTGGCTTGGATTTATTCTTCCAATAATAGAACCGAAATATTCTTTGAATTGAAACGATAAAACCGGTAAGAAGGGGCCGGTGTCGACACGATTGAGTCTCCCCTTCGATCTTCCAAGCCACCTCGTATACTCCTGGTGCTTCTTTGGTCTTTACAAGCATTTCATATACACAATTTCCTACTGTAAAGACTCCGTCGTACTATTTCGATTCTCATAAGCACGAAAAACGATGTAATCATCGGTCCGAATATCAATACACCAAAGACTCCAAGATAACTTGACGCGAATCTGCCTTCTAATCACGTGTAGTGAGGCCGGGGTCAGGGGGAAGCACACGTAAAAGACTAGCTCTTATATTATTCGACTACTGGAATGAATATTAGGACCCTCGACCTCCGTCGCTCGACATGGCCCACGACACCCACAACTATCTCGTCTATACCTCCTGATGATTGTCATTTCATATCGCGGGAGACCAGCGCTATTAATGTCATCGTTTGAAAATGCAATCTCCACCCCCGCCCCAGCCTCCTGGGCTTTGTCCCTACACGCGGCGCGGCGCTGCGAGATCTTGCCTGCAGGCATGGCCAAAATGGCGCCCCAGTGCCTGTTCCCATCCCTTCGGTCGCCCACACACGCCCGATCCCCATCCCGATTGCAGTTTTCCGAGCATCCTTGTCTCGATCTCATATAATCCTCGTCGACTGAACAAGTCCACCAAATAAAAGACCACAGTTTCCCTGTAGACCACGCCTCTGTGCCTGGCAAGTTGTGCCAACGCCTGATCTCCCAGCTTCGGCTCCGCATCTCCCTAGCATTCATAATTCTAACCAAGATAGTATACATTATTTCCTTCAACCAAATTCATCGCCCCCTCAGTCCGATGTGATAGGTCAATTGCATATCCTCCATGCAAGCCCGTCGGCCTCTAATGGTGGCGTATTTCCTTCCATAGCTTCAGGTGGCTTGCTAAGAGATTCTTTTGAAAGCTGAGGCTTTCCTGTTTTCGCCCTTGTGCTCCCCTTCTGATCTTCTTCGTGATTTTCACTTGTGCACTGGGCTTCTGCATCTTTCTATTCTTTCCTTGGATTTGTGTTTACTGTGTCTGCTGTGTCGCCATAATACTGCACAATGAGTGACGCAGGGACGCTTGAACCCGCATTTACCCTCTTTGCCAAAAAAAGTAGTCCGACGATGTCTTCTTTCAATCCTTCCAAGATCCTCCCAGAGCCCTTTCCCCTGCTCGATGACCACGCCTTCAACCCTCCTCCTCTATTTCCTGCGATTATCGTTCCTCAAATGTCCTCCGATAGCTTACACGCAGCTCCATCGGTTTTCAGTGCCGCTGAAGAGCATGTAACCTATACAGAACCCACGCGAACCACCACTCGCGAGCCTTCCCATCAGGGCGAACCCAACGCGTACGATCTCAAACCTCCTCCTCCTACCATCTCTCGCGCCAATGCCGAACTACTCTCCGATAGCCTATTCTCGGTCGACCACCTTAACCTTATCTTACGAGACCCTACACTCTCTCTCAGATTCACAACTTTCCTAAACAAATTCCGGCCCCTTGCCACACCAATACTTGTTAGATACCTCGAGTCGCAAAAGGCCATTGCAGCAATTCGCTACGCCAATGCCATTGCCGAACAAATCACCTCTCTCGCGCATTCTTCATCTCGGACAGCGGCTATTTTAGATCCCAAATTCGAGTCACGGTCACGCCGCGCAGTGGATGAGCTAGTCAGCGATGCATTGCCGGCATATATCACATATCGATTGACTCATGTTGTCACAGAGTGCTTAGTCAAGGAGATAACCGGAAATAATGCGCCCATTATGAGGGAACTGGTACAGGGATTAGCAGAGGTATACTGTTTGACTGATCCATCCCTGCCGGACAATCCAATAGTATACGCATCTGAAGGTTAGTCGGAAATGTGAGTTGAAGAGAAACTTTGAACTGACCCTTTCAAGAGTTCTACAAAACCACGCAATACGGACGCGAATATGTCATTGGGAGGAATTGCCGTTTCCTTCAGGGCCCAAAGACCTCTACGAGCGCTATTGCGCGGATCGCAGAGGCTCTACACCAGGGACAAGAAATATCCGAGACACTAGTTAACTAGTGAGCAAATGCTGGCGCTCTTTTTTGGTCCGTTATTCTAACATGTTTATCCTTTAGCCGACGTGATGGAACGCCATTCATCAATCTCGTCATGATGGCACCTCTATACGACAACAAAGGCAGCGTACGATACTTCATTGGATGTCAAGTCGATATCACCAACCTCATCGATGGTGGACGAGGCCTGGAATCCTTACAGCGACTGTTGGCGCAAGATCCGGTTGGCGCACAAGCTATAAATCCTCCTAATAAGAGTTCTCTTCACGCACTGGCGGATCTGGGACGGATGCTGGGGAACGACGAAATCGACGTGCTGAGAGAGCGGGCAGGGCTTCCCGTGGAGTCTGGTAGGAGCACACCAAATCGACCGGGCACGGCAAGGAGGTTTGTGGGGATGGAGGATCCTCCAGAGACCAATATTTGGCCACCATCACACTTTGGGTCTTCTGGTCGACTTCCGGCTGTCTACCAAAACGTAAGCGGCCTACTATAAATCCGAAAGATTGAACATACTGAGATTGAGATATTTTAGTATCTCCTGGTCCGCCCCTACCCCTCCCTCCGGATTACTTTCACCTCATCTGCCTTGCGGATTCCCGGTCTGCTGCAATCCCACTTTCTTGACCGCGTCGGAGGCCCAACGCATGTTCGCGAAGGCATCAGCGAGGCCCTCGCCCAAGGCGTAGGCGTCACAGCCAAGATATCGTGGCTCACAAACATCGGAGATCATGACAGCAACAAAGTCGAGGGAAAGCCGCGCTGGATACACTGCACGCCTTTAATGGGGTCGGATTCGAAGGTTGGCGTGTGGATGATTGCCATGGTTGAAAAGGAGGATATTACCGGCAGCATCAATGCGCACTCGAGAAGCAATAGTGATGGATGGCCACTGAAGGGTGCCGCGAATCCTAGATTTAACGGCGGAAAGTTGTATGCGGATTATTTGAGAAGGGAAGGGAGGACGGAAAGTCCACGCTCTGAGAGATCGAGTGTTGGCAGTCATGTTGGAAGTGCGAGGCGCTCTGACTCAATGAGGATCCCGCCGGCAGCGGAAGAATCGTTTCGGGATTTTTGAGCGGAGAGGGGTTTAATGATACTAATGGGATATTGAAGGTATGCGATCTTTGGGTGTAATGTATTTGGAATTCAAAGGCGGATTGGGGTGTTTTTGAGGCGAAAATATGCACGGTTGATACCATTTAGGGATGTGGGTATATCTCTACATTAGTGTTAGCTTTTCGGAGTGAGTGCAAATTGAATGATGCACTAGGAAAAATAGTCACAAGGCATTATTATTGTATTTGGTAGACTTGCCATTTTTGGTTCCCCAACAATACCGTGTTCACTCAAAGTCGAACAGCGCTGCAGACAGTCGGATACGGTAACTTATATACAAAATAAAGTCGTACACGAGGGTGTGTCTTTCTGGCACGTTCATGACACTTGAGTGGTACCTTGGTAGCTTTGGATGAGTTCATTTCTGTCAAGGTTGCTCAGTGATTGATAGTAAGCTAAATACTTGCCTCTC
Organism: Lepidopterella palustris CBS 459.81; assembly: GCA_001692735.1. NCBI lineage: Eukaryota > Fungi > Ascomycota > Dothideomycetes > Mytilinidiales > Argynnaceae > Lepidopterella > Lepidopterella palustris. The sequence goes on from KV744968.1 coordinate 21,057, forward strand.
TGGGAAAGAGTGGAGACATTAGGGCACCCATGGTTATAAGGAGATGACACTGGAGATTTCTTCAGCAATCAACATTTGACTTAAAACCACCAGTTTAGGAACTGTTCTGGAAGAGACCTATGATGTGTTGGTGATTTTCCCTTCTGTGATCGACAGTAAACTGAACAACTACTTGTCTAGGTAGCGTACAGGCTTTGACTTCGGAGATGACTGTAATAATTTCCTTCAGTGATCGATGGTAAAATAAAACTACTCGTCTGGGAAGCGTGCGACCTGTAACTTTCGGATATGGGAAGAGATGACAGAGACGTGATTTTCTTGAGTGATCAATAGCAAACAAAGCAACTACCTATTTAGGAAGTTAGCGGTGTTTAACTTGGGGACAATTGTAGAAAGGAGGTGGTAGGTTGATGATTTCTGCCAACGACAGTAAACTGAATATGTACCTATCTAGAAAGTGTGCGGGATTTTAACGTCGAAAGAGGGAAGAGAAAATGTGGTATATAATGCTGCAGCGATCGATGGTAAAGTGAGCACTTGCCAATTTCGGTTAGGTTTCAAGCAGCTTGTTCGCCTCAGTGGATAAAACTCAGTAATCGATGGCTTTCTGAATCCCTTCCTGTTCGGGTATCAGACGAGGCGCCAAGTGGAGCTTCCAGGGTTCCCACCTCTTGACGCTTTGAGTTGTCACCACAACAAGCAAGAATTTAGGTTAGATTGCTGTTGATCACTGAGAGATGCATGAAGGTGCCCAACAAACCGAGTGATTAACCAGGGTGTTCAAACCAATTAAATCGTCGTCTGTCCAAGTCAACTCCCGAATAGGCAGGATTTCGGATTGCCGTTAATCACGGAGAGTTTTTGTCGCCCTTTGCATGCATATAATAAATTGCGGGGATTGGTGATCTGTCCCTTTATCCGTGGTGGCGCAACGCTGGGGCCAGCTTGGCGGGCCCGTGCAGGAACACGATCGTGTCGTAGTTGTAGTTGTCATCAGGGGTGCAGATATTAACGCTTCCTATTGGCTGGTCCCTTATCGATAACATTGCGCCAAAGTTCGCGGACAAAAGCACGAGCGCCAAGAGTTAACAAGCTACCGCCCAGCAATCGATGGCAAACCGAAAAAGTTTCCAATTCCAGCAATGAGATTGTTCATATGGTGTGCAGAAATGGAGAGCTGTGGAACGATTGTGCCTCCAACCACAGTCTTTCCAATGCGTGGGAGAATCAAAAGATTTCACCCAGCCTCTCCACCGGACGCAGTAATCGACGGTATTCTGAATTCCTGCCTCTCAGGGCACTGATATCGGCATAGTGTATTCGGTATGGACTTCAAATTCTGTCCTTAGGGGAGGTGATACACGGACGTAACATCACTGCAGAATTTAAAATATGCTAGATTCTCAGTAATCGACAGAACGTTGAAGCATTATCAAGTTGGGAAACCTTGCCATTAGGTTTGCAGTCTTTTTTACCTTTAACTTCTCACTGTTGAAAGGGATTTGGGCGTATTGCAGCGAGCGCCGTACCAGTTAAGGAGTCAACGGCAAACTGATGAACCTATCAAATATGGCAGGCGTTTTGGTATTCGACTTCGCAAATCTTCACATGAACCACATACGATATCAGATATCGACAGGAAGTTGAAAATCTGCCACGATGCAGGATTTTTCACTTCCGAGGTATAATCTTGAAACTTTCTACGGTGGGTGCTGTCGAAATGATTTTACGGGGTACCTAGGAATGTATAATTTTGTATTCGGGAGGAGTGAGTCTGGGACCTCAGTAACCGACATTTGTTAATGGCAACCTGGAAAGATGCCAGATCAGGTAAAAGTGATAGTGATGATAAGTTACAACTACCTTTTCATAAGGACGCTAGTATCATACTTTTCCGAAGTCGTTGAATGTATCTAGAATGTCCAGAGGTCCTCAGCGCGGCATCACGAGCCTTGAAATCGTGTCTACGGGTCCCAAGAGGGCCCAAGTAAGGCCTGAGCGATAGATTTCTCTAGCTAGCGAGGGCACTTGACCCCATGCCCAGTACCCAGTCATCAGTCTCAAATGATGATTTATTCCCCACTATATCTCCATGTTCAACCATCATCTGACATTTCTTATTCATCGCAGCGGAGAACAGTATCGCCGCAGCCACCGCTGAGACTTGTATAGACCGTCTTCCATCCATTATTCTTCACCGGTCGCCCTGGTATTGTCTTCTAGCACACTCGTTCATCAAAGCTGGAGAGAAATGTATTCGAGCAAGCCGTTTGCTGACACCTCTCCAGTCCATACATCAAATGATCTGCCCATCGCGACGGAAGAAACAGCCTTTGACGTAAGAACCACCAGTATCAACGGGCGGGAGTGGAGGGTGGTATCGATCGGATTCGAAACCTACGAAGCAGACTGATTAGCCCTAGTCGCGGAGACTGGAACGAGGTAGCACTCCAGTAAACATTCAGTGTTGCACCATTGCTATACAGATTGAGTACATACCAGGCTTGTGTTGTGATGGGAGAGCTGTGCTCGAATCCACGAGTCTGAGCGGTCATCCAAGAAACTCACTCAACTCACCCAGGGGGGATTCGTGGCCGTGCATTGTATGGCTGGGATCGCGGCCGAAATCTAAATCTTGTTCTTGAGTGGGTATAGGAAGACCATTCGTGGTGTTTGGAGGTGGAGACGTCGCCGAATTGTTCGTCTGAAGCTTCAAGCATCAGCAAACGATTCATTAGGTGGACAACCAAATACTTGGCATGTGATAAAGTCGGCCTGGGCTGGAGGGTGCAAGTGACGATTATTAAGGAGAATTTTGGAACTGACTTCGACCATCTTGTTGCCCTCAACCTGGACTTCTCGATCTCGTAACCGGCGCATCAACTCTAAGAAAGTGCTCTTCTGAAACTTCTCGCTAGTATTATTAGCCACACTTTCAAGAAGGCGACCAGCTGTCTGAGCCATCTCGTCGGCATCGCTGCGTGGCAGCTTTTTTTGGTTCTTCTCCTGTCTCTCCTCTTGCTGTGGCTCCGTGTGAATGTATTCTTGAGCAGGTCTATCAATGTTGTACCCTGCAGCTTCTAAATCCGCCCAAATATCACTTGGTGAGGCAATCTCGGATTGACCAAGTGGGTACATGGACATGAGCCGGGCATTGATCCTTTCGAACAGTGCGGTTGAGCGAGTTTCGAGCTCTTGGGTGGTTCCGTTGATCATATATCTCAGCCTGTCGAGACACCAGCGGGCTTCGACGACATCTTGGAAAAGTTGGCCGTCGGATTCTAGTTCTTCTAATTCTGAGAGGTATAAGGATGCCTCCGAGGCAGATCCCATGTCAAGAAGACTCCGCATTTTGAGAGTTAAGTAGACGGCTAGGAAATCTTCGTTAGTAGTCGGACATTCTAATTGTTTCAAGGGGGTATTTACGCATTCGTTTCTCCGCTATGCGGGCTAGGATAGGATCCGATTCTTGCGGTATAGAAGATGTTAAATGTCTCTTCATACTGAGCGCCTCTTTCGGCAACATGGCTTCCTCTTCCCTCAGAATCTCCGCCTGCGCTTGTTCAAATGCACGTTCAAACGCCGACTCATCAAAACGACCCATCTCTTCTTGGACCCTCTGCTTCCCCTGTGGTGTCAACGTCTCCCCATTATACATTGCCGGTCTAGAGTGCGAGTGATTGAAGGCCTGCCCCGCAAAACTCCCCATACCGTACCCGGACATCACGCCAAATATGTTTTGGTTCTGGCTTTGAAATGGTTGTGATGCCGCCACATTTGTATTTTGAAGCTGCGATATACCCTGATCTCTCAGGAAATCGGCGTGCCATTGTGGCTGATGCTGATTGTGTTGTGATACGGAGGGCTGGGGAGAGGTGATGTGGAGGCGCTGAAAGTCTGTAGCCCATCCGCCAGCTTGAGGAGGCGACACAAATTGCGGAGCAGGCAAGGTATGCGAGAAACGAGGAGATAGGTGGTGAAAGTCAGGTTGTGGCGGGCCCGCTAGACCAGCTTGAAAGGCGTCGAACTCGGGGTCTAATATACCTTCATTTTGTCCCGTTGTTGATCGGAAGCCCCGTATATACAGTCAGTACCATTAGGTGGTATTCTAGGAATTCTAGAGAATTTAGGTACCTGTGTTGGAGACTGCCGAGATGTTAACCGGTCTTGCTGCAATGTCCGATCAACAGATGTGTGCTTTTGGAAGTTTTGAAGGGCATTTGAGGGCCCGCAGAGAGCGTCCGACATGGCGAAAGTGTCGTAAGGAAATCTAAAGGAAACCTGAAAAACACAGGAAGAGAGGCAATGTGTAAGAAGAATGGAGGAAGTCAACATTCCGCTCGTGAAAGTCGTGCATATGATCCCATGCGGGCCGAGGCGGAGGCGGCAAAGCGCACGGGGAGGATCTAATCTAATCTCATCGCCGGTTGGCAGAGGACACAAGGCATAAAGCATTCCAAGGTGCAAGTGCGAAAGCAAATCACAACAACAATGGTAAGCTGCTCTGGTATTCTCCTTCCTCCGGTTCTCTGCCGTCACTAACAAGTCATGAAGGCGCAAGTAATATCAAATTCCGGCCACGATGACATGATCGTACGCAATCCCCCCAGCCCATGTCCAAACATTCAAATTATCCCACTTCCACCATGCCGTCGGGCGACACGAATCCCTTGACAATGGAGCTAAACGATGTGCAGCATGATGCGGTGCTTGATTACTACGGACGTCGCTTAGCAACATGCTCGTCGGATAAGACGATTAAGATCTTCGAGGTGGAGGGAGAGTCACATCGATTAACTGAAACGTTGAAGGGGTATGTGGACACAATGAGCGCTTCTAGTATAGACTGTAGCCTCTGACGGGTACCCAAACACTAGGCACGAGGGCGCAGTTTGGTGTGTATCATGGGTGAACCTCTCTCCTCTAAGCATGCTCCAAACATCCACTCACGCCGCTTCCCCAGGCCCATCCAAAATACGGCAACATCCTTGCCTCAGCTAGCTACGACGGCAAAGTCTTCATATGGCGCGAGCAAAATAACCAATGGTACCCACATCCCCCATTTCATACGCGATACTACAGCACCTAACATCCCCAGGCAAAAAATCTATGACTTCGCCATCCACACCGCAAGCGTCAACCTCGTCTCCTGGGCACCCCACGAAGCCGGCTGCCTGCTCGCCTGTGCCTCCAGCGACGGCAGCGTCTCCGTCCTCGAATTTAAAGATAACAGCTGGTCTCACCAGATCTTTCCCGCACACGGCATCGGTGTCAACGCCGTGAGCTGGGCTCCTGCCATGGCGCCCGGCTCCATGACAAGCGCGAGTGGCAGCGCTGGCGCACCTGCCGCCATCCGGAGATTCACAACAGGCGGGAGTGACTGCCAGGTTCGAATTTGGGAGTTCAAGTGTGTGGAACTAAACCCATCTGACCTTACTGTTACTGACTCGCATGCTTTGTTTTGAAACATATAGCCCCGAAACCTCCACCTACAACACCCTCACCACCCTCTCCGGCCACACTGACTGGGTGCGCGACGTCGCCTGGTCGCCCACCATCCTATCCAGATCCTATATCGCCTCCGCCTCACAGGACAAGACCGTGCGCATCTGGACCTCCACGAACCCAGACTTGCGCGAATGGAAATCGACCGTCTTGAACGTCGAGGCTGTCGCCTGGCGCGTCAGCTGGAGTCTGAGCGGGAATGTATTGGCTGTCAGTACGGGCGATAATAGAGTTAGTCTTTGGAAGGAGAGGTTGAGCGGAGGTTGGGAGTGTGTGAAGACTATTGAGGAGTAGATAGTGGATTCCTTCAGTGAAGGATCGCCACAGCAGGGGCAGGGAGGGGATGGGGAGGAAGTAAAGGGGAGAGGTATCACGTAGAGATATCCATTTCATGATTGGGGTGGTATGGTGGAAAATAGGACACCTAGCTATTGATACAGGACGCTTGGCATCTCGAAAGATAGCGCAGTATTTTCTTTGACGGTCTTTCAGGGCTGCGGGAAGGATTTTATTCAATGGATGGAGTTTTCTGCTTGCGCTTCCAGGCCCGTTAAGAAGTTAAGTGGTCGATTGATCCCCATGATGTGAATGGTCACTGCACTTTTATTACTTCCCAAGGTCCGCTGCGATGGGAACATGTTAGGTGATCTGATATGAATCATTATGACCACTTAAGAATCACCAAAAAGCCTGTTATGTCTTGAAGGAACTGCTATATCGAACCCAATATCGAGACTATCGAGACGCATGTCACAGCCAATGTGATTCCAAATCGCACATCCATGAAGTGCTCAGATCCCAGGCCCGATGCTCAATGCAGCGGAACTTTTCCGGTGACGGAGCCCAATTGATGCTTTCGTTCCGTTAATGCATGCTATGCTACGCAATGCCGCTAGGACTGTGTAATAGAGATAAAATCTACGGGACCAACGCTATTCCCAAGTGAAAAAGAAAAAGGAAGAGATGGGGTATATCCAGAGTATATGTGAATGCCTGTATGAAAATGGAATGGGAAGGGTATGAATGAGTGGAGGCTGATTGGAACGCTAGTTGCGTGAAAGAAGGAAGGCGGGAAAAGGAGTGAACAAGGTAGGGATTGTAATGATGTAGTGGATAAGAAGAAATCCAAAGAGCCCGATGGCACCAGAGAAAATGATCAAGTATGTACTGCTCTCCCTAAGTAAGCCAGTCCGCAAAGTACAGGACCAATGCTTGCTGAACCGGATCGCGTTCGTGGTATCGTAGCTCAGGTTTCGATTATGGTGAGTGCTCAGCCGGGGATGGTGATGCCGTCTATCGTTCTTCCGCAAATTCACTTTCCTCAGATTTAATTGATCTTTCATCGACGTTCCAAAATATGAAGGGGCCGGAGTATGCTTCGTCATATGGGGCATCTTCCTCGACATGCCACCAGCGTCCCAGAATGATTTTTCCGCCGGGGAGCACCACACCTTCATAAGCCCACAAGCATTCAGTTTCCAATTCCTCGGCATCGTTTTTGAAATACTTCATGAATGTTATGCGCTGCCACCCAGGTATTCCCCATTGAGAGGGAAGAGGGTTCAACCATCCAGAGGCAAGGAAGTTATCCCCTACATCTCGGCCTGTACCTTCGAGTCGGAGCGAGACAGGCCCTTCAGTCGAGGGAGTTGCAGATTTATGCTGAGCACGAGTTTTGGCATGGTGGATCTTCTGATTCGATCGCAGATGCTGTTCCCACAGGGGAAACCATGGCATCTTCTCTCCTTCGTTGAACTCGATCCTCAGCGTCTGTATCGGATCATCGTCACAACAATCGACATTCCTGTCCACAAATATTTGTGACCCCGCTGGTCTTGATCGAATTCGACGGATCTCATTGCGCTCGAGGAAGGCATAAGTGCCTTTCCAATGGGGTTCCAACTTATGGGAACCTTCCTTAAGCTTGCCTCGCCATTGTGATGGTTTGACCAGGTCTTCCAGAGACTGATAGAAGTTGGAGAGCGTAGACGCATTATCCGGCATCATGTAGTAGCGGAAGAAATTCATCACATGGAGTACCCATTCCATGTTTATCTCCTGGTTATTAAACCCATGAAAAATAGGCGCAACTTTGGCGGTCTCGTAGACTGCCTTTTGTGAGGCGTCGAAACCGTATACGTCGCCGATGGGATCGTCGCAATCAAGCAAAAGATGTGAAGACATGAGCTGAAGCGCGGCCAGGCGGGCGTGGTATGTTTCTGCCCTGGAACTTGGGCGATTGACTTCGGCGAAGTTTCTCGAGCTCTCCAGAAAGCTTTTCAATACCAACTGGTTACGACAATAAGGCCGATTGTTTCTGTCGTAGAAGATCTCACCGGTGAAAGACTCTAAATAGCCAAGGGAAGTGAGCGAGCTATTCAGAGGTGCAAGATCTTAGTGAAGCAAGTCGGTGAACTAACCGTTGATCAGATCGATGAGAATCTCCAATACTTTAATTTCAGTAGTGGTGTGGCCAAGATGGAATGTGAGGCCGCTACCCTGACGGAGCCACTTGCGTCGCTTCTGGTACACCTTCATGAGGCGGGAATTGGCATGGGAAGGGTTTAAGGCGTACTTCTGGCGAAAGAGAGCGCGCCAGAACGACAAGCCGTCACCATCGACGGCATAGCTGGCATTCTTACAAATGAGACGGAAGTTGCAAATGTCTTTGTCGCTATCGAGGTAGTGGGCTATTTCCTTGTTGAGCTGCGATGATTGAAATCAGTCGATGCCAGGAAGGAACTGCTGAATCAGGGTACAAACCTCAATAGGAAGAATATTGAAAGCCATCGTTCAGACGGGCTTGCAATGGTAGTAAGCTGTGGCAGCCAAGGGGAGGTGTGAGTGAATGTAGGCCAAAGGTACCAAAAAGGATGCTTCGTGGGTGGCGGAGCATAAAACACGTGGTAGAGTCGTAGGACTGGAGGAGAATAAGAGCAAGAGGAAGGTGGAACGTAGAACGTAGAACGGAGGGTAGAGGCTGGAGGGGGAAGGACAAGGACGAGGCGAGGCCAAAGTGAATGAAGCTGGTTGGAGTGAAGTTGTGACCTAAGTGAACAGTGAATGCCGGCCTTCTGGGAATCGTTGTCGAACATCGACTCACGCACCCTGCGACTTGCGAACTTCAACTCCCAATGCACAGAAACTGCGCCAGATTCCCTTTGTGCAGAACCGAATTATTTCTGATGTCCAACTCAGCACGTAGGGAATGTTATATCGACAAGTCACGGTGAAGATAGCGCTGAGGCAACTCGCAGCTACGTTGCTTCCAATGCAGAAATGCCAGTGAAAGAAGTGAATGGTAGTCGACAGTTGGCACGGAGAACGATGCCCTGATGGTGAACGAACGCTGAGGAGCACACCTGGAGAGAGGTTGAAGAGTATCAAGCTACCTACCAGACACCTACAGCTTCCTGACCGATTCAGACATTCCTGCCAGCTCACCTGTGCAAGGTGCGCTCTTTCCTCACCCAGCTTTGCAATGCCACCATATTGCGTACCTTGCCTTCAAGGACCCTTTGATCCTAACTCATAGCATTAATTAAGCCTGGTTAACTTCCTCTCTTTGACCCGATGCTAAAGTAGGATATGAGTAGAGACGCTCTGTTGAGGGTGCAATTTAATGGTATTTTCAACCTTACTAAAATTAGCCAATGTGCTTCTGCTTCTGAGGCTCAAGTTATGATTGGCCTAAAGGTCAGTCTACCTTCATCCTGCAAACTCACCTACCTCCTCTACTGTACCAATATATTTCTATAATTAGATTTTTGATGTATGAGATGATAGGCTGCGTCCAGATGTGGAAATTTCGATTTCGCTAACCAGAACCCTCTACGTTCCGCCTTTGATCAATAGAACACCCCAAACACCACACACGCAATTACAACAACCCACACGCTCAAACCATTCCTGGCCGCCGCACTTGGTTTCGTAGCTGATGCTGATGCTGAATGGCCCGTTCCCGATGCCGGCAAAATACTTGATGGTGTCGCAGCGTTCGCTGAGCTGCCATCCGACTTGACTACAACGTAAATCTCACCTGTTGCGTCACTGCTCATAAACAATCTTCCTTGGCTGTCCCATGCTAGCCCAACTGGCCTAAAACAGCTGTCGGGACACTTAGAGTTGTCTAGATTCGCAACGATATCTATCGCAGAAGTGTTGCTATTCGCCGGTGCAATTGGTGACCCATTCGCGAATTCCACTGCAGAAAGCTTATATCCAATGGGGTTTGTGCGATCCCTTTGTACATTTTAGCTACCTGCAAAGTGTCTTCAACTTTCGAATGCTTACCAGCTTCCATGGAACGTAATCCATGCCACAGATCCATTATCGTTGAACTTGATATCCAGTGGTGCCATATGGGCCTGGAATGTGAGTCGCGGAGCGACCCTGTCAGTCTGGCAGAAAGTATCGTTGATCGTCGTGTTCTGATCTCCGATAGCGAACTGTGTGCCCACTTGAAGTCCCGTGTTGTCTGGAATGGTGCCAACATCCCAAGCCGCAAAACAGGACGGGTATCCGTAGTTTCCACCCTGTTGCACATATTTTGTCCCATTCAGATATCCATGGAAATTCATTTCCTCGCCAGGGTTATCCTCGTGTATATTTTGCCCTTCCCTCATCATCTCATCGACGCTATTCTCTACTGAATATATACCACCCGTGTGAGGTTCTTCTGCAACACCGACTGAATTGCGCAGTCCCCAGCCTAGGAGTACACCATCTGTATCGTAGTTGTAGATCGCTGCAACATTGGTGATATTGAAGGCTTTGATTTGACTGTGGCCTGAGGTAATGTCTTCGGCCTGCTGGTCTAGATTCGACGTGCTCCCTCTGCTAACCATGAGCATACCGGGTGCCCACCGAGAGAGAAGTAAGGTACGCGTGGTATGATCTGAAGTGCTCATACCACCAATCAATTGGCGGGGAGCGGAGGTATTTTTGCTAGAACCTGCGTCGTAGTCCCACGCATAGACGGCCTCGGCAGAAGATGCGTATAACGTTTTGCCATCAATCGAAAGCTCAATCCCATGATTTAACTAGAGGCCAAAAGGTTAGCGATAATCCGAAACCCTCCAGAGCTAATGGAAGTTCCAAATCCACTTGCCGCACTATCAAGAATCACATCGCTGGGGGATCCGGCCGTGACACAGGATCCGCCATTGTCCGTCAACGACAAGCTCCCGATACCTTTGCCTTGCTGCACGACAAGCAGATGACCACTGGAGTCAAATATGATAGCCCGCGGATTAGTGAGGCCTGCAGCCACTAGCTTTACATCCCAACCTGGGGCAACGGACGGAGCCGCGTTTTTTGGTGTCAGAGTAGTGGAGCATGATGCGGTGCTTGAGGTCTGTGCATTGACTAATGCTAGGAAGGGAAGCAGAAATAGACTAGAGAAACGAGGCATACTGAATGTAGATACTTCTCACGAGCCCGAGACTCTACAATATGGTAGGAAGGTGTGTATTAGTGTTATGCGCTGTGGCTTGGGGGGATCCGAGAGCTCCTGGGTAAAGAGTCGAGAGAAGTAGTCAAAAGGGCGCAGCTCATTCCGTGTTTAATGATGATAGCAGAAGTTGAATAGGCAGGTGAAAGACCACCACTGATGCGGCAAGATCTTCATGCTCATTGTCAACTGCGTCATCATTGAAAAGACGGAATGCAAAACCCGAAAGGTCTCAGAAAGTAAACCTACGCATGAACAAAGGGAACGACGTGATGTTTCATCTGAAGTATTTGAAATGCTGATGGAACATGATTGGTGCAGTGTAGTGTTTATATCTTGGGGAGGCTTTGCCTTGATCGAAGTATAAGGGGATTACGCGTCGCTTGCAGTTGGGTATTTATGTCCTCGAAGAATTGGTCGCCAAGATCTCACCTGCATGCACAAGTATTCAGCGAAGTCAGGGACACCCGGGCAGGCTTCTAATGTTAGTCAAGAGCTGGGTCAAGGGCATTAGAAAGCCTGAGACAGAATCAAGGTTGTCAGTGGAGAAGGTAGTAGGTTGCCGCCGTGGATTTGGAATGCTGGCATGCCAATGATAGATCTTATATTGAGAAGGAGATACCTCCGCCGCGGTGAAGAAGTATGCGATGTCAATTCGTTGACAGCCCGAGCGAGTGACAAGGTGAATCATTGGTAAGATATATTGAAGATGCTGCGTTCATGATATGACACATTAATGCTACTGTGTATGCTGGCCGTCTAAAAACCCATTTCAGAGAAAGCCTTGTATCCTCCACAACGACAAACGACACAAAAGACGCTCCAACCCAAGATTTTATACATGATGTCCCCACTACCCGCGGAGACTGCCTGACATTTCTAGTCAAAACTGAAAGCCACATAACTCCAAATGCAAACCCAAACGAGATGAGGTTGCTGCATCCAATCCACCCGCCGAACATGCGACGCTTTTATAGTGTGTTGCTTATCAGCCAAGGGAAACCAAGAAGTCACAATGGATGCAACAAGAAAAGAGAGATGCAAAACCCGCTCAAATGCAGAAAAAGCAACAGGTACACCTGTTGCAACATAAAAAATACAGGAGTCCAGAAGCCAAATCACTGAGAGACAGAGAGTGAGCGCTCGAACGCTAATCTAAAAAAAGGGTCCCTGAAGTAAACTTTTGTCCTGCGCTCGCTTTTCCCGTCATTTTCGTGACCAAAACTGTCACCGGAGCGAAGACCAGTACGCTCACGATGTTTCAATACACCGTAGCCTATGAATCTATATGACCGTCATTAATTTCATCTGGGCGCTTAAGTCGTTTTCTGTTTGAAATATTTTGCTGAACGGGGGTTCCTTCGGGCTCGTGCTTGGGCTAGAGTACAGCCCTTCGGCCTCTCGTACTGCATCCTTAACTTTCCGCACTAATGTGTTTACATACGGGACAATGTGTCTCAGTGTCGCCGTGTCAAAGGGAACCTTTTTGGTAGGCGGGACAGGCTGAAGTTTCGCTAGTGGTTCATTCGTGCTCTTGCGCTTCTGTAAGGCTTCTATAACCGATCGCGCCTTAGCTTCTGAATCCTTGCGTGGCCGCGTGGTCGGCAAGATGGATATTGGAGGAGTTGGCTGGCTGATATGCTCCGCGGTGGATGGGAGAGGCGAAGATTGTGGGCCAAAAATATCATGGTTTGGTGGGAGAATCGACTTTCGCCTTGGTCGACTGAGGTTTTGCGGAATTGGATGAGGTAAGCTATGCGCATCCTCGTCTTTCGCTAATAGGCTTGACCTGCGTCTGCCTCGACCATCACTGGGGCTTGGACCTGACACGTCATCAAAAGCGTCCAGGTCAAACCCTGGAGAAGAGGGCGGCGAAAGTCGTGGAGGTACATGCTCCTCCTCTGCTTCTTGATCTGCAAGATCAATCATTGCGTCCACCTCTTCCCACATACTAGCGTTCGAACCTTCCAATAGACCTAGTGAGACTGCGCGAATTCTTTGCTCTTTCAGCTCTTCGATGAGAAGCCCCCATTCCCTTAGCAGTCCAATGTTGGCGAGGACGTTGCTCTGCTGTTCCTGTATGGTCTTTGGTACGAACATGGACATCCCGCTGTCAACTCTTTGTGCGTCGCCTTGAACAACAGGGCAGTCGGTACAATCAGTGAACTCAAAATCGTCATTCCAGTCCTCCGTGACACCTTTACTTCCAACACCCCAAGTACCAAACTTGTTGGTTACAACCGTATTACGCTTACCAGCGACATCTGGAACAACTGGCACACTTTGACTTCGAGCATGTAAGGCACTTGGTGCCCGACGTCCGACAGAACGACTACCCCGTCCATCGGCGTCTTTCTTCCCATGGACTGTTCTGGGACGTGGCGGAGTGCGATTGCCTGGACTTTTATCGGCAGGTTGCTGCTCTGACCAATCAAAGATACTGCTTCGCGTATCTCTATCAGAAGGTTCAGTAGTCAGGTGGTGCGGATGTTGTGGAGTCAACGGCTTCGGGCCTGACGCAGAAGACAGAATGTGAGGATTGCTGCGTTTTAGAGATAGAGGTGTCGCGATTTGAGTGGCCAGAATGTGATCATGATTGTCGGTCCATATGTCTTCCTCATCTTCTTCGTCAAAAGACCATCTACTGTCGTCTTCTTCAGCAACCGTATCCCATTCCAGAGTTCCTAGATTGAGTGGCTTCGGCATATCAGGAGGTGAGGAGGGAATGACAGAAGGAAACAATGGATTGCCGTTCACACGTGCGGCACCAGGCGATTCGTTCTCTCCCCTTTCTGGAACGACGGTTCGCACTGGGGTGGACACACTCTCTTCCTCTTCGGTGATACTTTGATTGCCAGCGACACTACCCATAGTCTGATCTCGGAAGGTTCCCTTCGGAAGCAAATCTCGCAGAGCGGTCACCTTGCTTTTTGAAACTTGTGGAGGTGATTCGTCGAATATTGTTTCGATGCGGGGTCCCCGTGCTCCAGATGTACTTCGTGTCGCACCTGTTCGCAGCGAATCAAACACCGTTTCACTCTGAAAATCTGTATCGTCCTCATCGCCAGATCCTACTCCACGAGCTTCATTATCAGATCCAACCAGCGTAGAGGCTTGTTCGGACGGAGCAACCGAATAACGTGACGGTCTCCCTCCAGTGTGCACTAAAGTTGGAGAGGGAGGAACGTGATTGGGAATTGCCGATGGTGTTGGTTTAGAATCTTGGTGATGGATCGATGCAGTCGGGCTGCCTTCTAATTGAGCGGCGTCGGATTGTGGTAATGGTGGGAGTGGAGATGAACCAATCAAAGGCCATTCGTGTCCACTCTCTTCATCACCTCGTCTGGCAGGTGATGAATAGACCTCTCGACGGAAAACGGTAGGATCTGAGACATCCCGGCGCTTTGCGGGCCTCCCCGACTCTCCATGTGACGTGACGCTATGTCGAGTTCCCATTGCAAGAAGAGGGGCGGAGTTCACTCTTTTGCTTGACTGGCGGGTTAATTTAGCACTCACAAGTTTAGCTGTCCGTGATTTCCTTGAAGCCGATGCCGTGGACAGTAGGTCACCGATTGAGAAGGACCTTCTGGCACGGGCCTCGTAGGTAGCTTCCTCGGACATTCTATGCTCAGTGGATACCCCTTGTTGTGAATTCGAGGTGTGTGCGTTGGATGAGAGGAAGGTAGCCATGCCGACTGGCGTCCCAGGTCTGCTGATAAAATAAACACTATCGCCATCTTGGCTGGAAGATTCGTCCACTTCTAGGGAGCATGTTGAGACAGACTTGGCTAATAACAGAGTTGGCTTATGACGATCGTCGGGAAAAATGCGTTTGATGGCTTTCGGATTCCCAGAAGCGCTCCGCTTTTTGGATATTTTATCCTTGGAAACCTTCGTGCTGAAGAATTGAGTATACTGCACGCCATGATCTGCGAATGAGGGAAGCTGGCGGTCTTCAAAGGAAGATGAATCCTCCGCTGGCATCTCCACAATATTAGAACGCTGTTGTAGTGTGGCGGACCGTTGATGACTGGTGGCAGGGCGACGAAGTGTCGGCAAGCGGGAGCCGGGACTCTGAGAAGGAGCGTCTCGATTAATGCGAAGGGACGAGGCTCGTTTCACCAGCTTGTTCGGAGGTAAGGGAGAGGGTGATCGCTTCACAACAATGGGAGTGGTAGAACCATCATGAGAAAAAGCCATGGACCCATTCACGGAAGGCGACAGAGGTCCTGGACTTGAGTTGCGACTGGTTGACGTTGAAATGGTCGAAAGTCGTTTTAGCCAAGAAGGTCGCGAACGTAATGTCGCGGAAGGATCGAAGTCATCTAAATCGTGATCATTGGCACGAGTATATCCATTATTCATAGCATCGTGTAGTTGAACCGCAGCATCGCCGCTTGTCATCCTTCTGATAATCCTACGTTGTGGAGGGCGTCCATCGTGACTTCTCGGGTTTGCGACACGAGACGAACCGGAGGTGGACAGAGGCAATGGCGAGCTAAATGAGAGGGCGACGTCCGTCGCAGTGGACGTATGACTGACAGAAGGCATTGGTCTATCGTCCAGCACCGTAGCTGGAACAGCTTTTCTCTTGTTCGGAGGATCGAGGGAGGACTCTGGTCGACCAAACGACAATCCCACAGCAGATGCACCAACGACAGTGGCGGTAGCACAAAGCTGTATCACAGGGCGGGTCAGTCATTGTAAGCGGTAGGACTCTGATGCGAATGATGTGGAATTGAGAAAGGGGACAGCAGCCCGATGGCTGCAGCAGCCAGATGAGGCGCGAAGCATCACAAACAATGCCGGGCAACTCCCAGCGCGGAGTTACCATCGAGGACAAGAGGCGGCGGTGGGAGGGAAGGAAAGGGGGGGCGGAATTACCGTTGGAACCGTTTTCATTCTTCCTAAAGACCAAGCCGCGGCGACCTGCGAGGCACAATCGAGGAGGTACTCGTGACAACGCGGTGCGTGGTCGTGAGCATTATGGCATCCTCAGGGAGTTTGAGGACCATGGGACGAAGACGCGAGCTCCACGCGGGCAAGGCAGGACTAAAGCAGCGGTTCAGTCATACATACATACGGGAGGGAGAAAAAGTGGAGAGCAGTAGTGCTTGAAGTGAGAGGCGGAGGGCAAGAAGAAAGACTGGCTGGCTGGCTTGCTTGGGAGGATCGACTGGTTTGGAGAGGTTGACCAGGACCGACCTTGGGGCACAAGCGAAAATACCAAGGTAGGCCGGGGAGGCTTGGTTGCTTGAGGAATGGACTTTGTTCACATCATCACCGCCAGCATCAAGAGCGTCAAAACTTTTTGTCAAAGGAGGTATCTCGCCAGGCCTGCTGCATTATGGAGTGTCATTGTCGCAGCCATGTCCCTCCAATGGCTGATGCGCCTTCATGATGCGAGAAGCATATTGACAGCCCGCTACCGACAGTGGTACAACAGGATACCCCAGGATACTCAGCTGCTTTACCACAATGCCACTTTTGTAATCGCTCAGGGACCATCTCCAAGTGCAAGCCAAACCAACGCGCCCGTCACAACTAACTACGTAGTCTACCAAATTTCGGATGTTGCTCAAGCTATGTAACGTGGTAGAATCCAGCCAAAACCCGTCTGTCGGCGGCCGATATATATAAGGCCTGTCCCTGTTCTAACAAAGGGAACACAAAAGCACGGAGGAGGCCGCATCATCACTGATCATCAGCCTGTCATCAAACCCGCGTGATTTTTGGGAGTTCTGACATTGGCATGGATTTTCTTTTAGGCATTTGGGCATCTGGGCATCTGGGCGTTTGAAAGCAGCAAAAGGCCTGCTGCCGGGGGCGTCACTCAAGGCGCCCGGCCGTCGTCGGGCTGAAGGTTGTCAAAAGCCAATGATAAGATGTGCACATCCTGGCAAACCGAAACAGCAGCCGCAGAAGAAGCGGAGTGGCATCTAGGATTATTCTGAGAACATTTAGAAAAACGGAACAGGGATAAGACAGCTCGTCGGAATGGCGAGCAAACTCGGACTCAAACTGAAGAGCGGCACGGCGGAGACGCAAGACGGAGAGGCCATCTAACATCAAACTATGGTACCATTGATGTCAGGTCCAAGGCACACTGTGTATGAGGGAGAGAGAGACAGTCGATGGCTCGATGGGAGCAACTCCAGGATAATAGTGGGCGTTGAAGGCGCTGATTTCGACGATGGAGGCGTTCCGGATGTCGCAGCGAGGGAGGCCGATATCAATAATTGCCTGGAGGACATGGGAGTTACACACGCGAATGCGCTGGAGAGAGCATCATTGGTGTTCCACGGCTCGGAACAGAACCAGTAGATCCTTGCGGTATATCGTGCTGATGCAGCTGGTACCCAGGGATGCAAGATGCGAAAATGGAAAAGACAAATAGCGTGGTTTGCCTCAGATTGTCGTGCCAGCCTGGTCGGTCGTGGATCACTTCGGCCAGATCCAGGTGATTGGCTATCGCATGTCGCCATTCCGCCGTCCTTCTAGAAGGATATCCGATCTGTACAACCTCGCGCTACCTTTGAAGCAATTTTATCTCGCGCCTGAAAAGCCGCTGTGGCACTGGCGAATTTGTATCCTTATCTGCAGCTACTGCACACGTCGGAGAGAGGTACTCTTTGGCTGCTAGTGAGTAACCTTGGATATCAGGAAAACCGAGCCACCACCTAACTACTTACAAAGTTATATACCGAGCTAAAGGAACAAACTGTCTGGTCACCTAGGTAAGTTAGAGTACTGAAAATTCCACATTAATCAAAAGACGAGGCAATCTGTGAAACTGTGAACCTCGGGAGGGATAATTTTCAACAAGAACCATCTTTGTATTGCCTTGGAAACTACTTACCTGTTGACGTAACCTGATATGTATAGCGGTTTTATGCCAATTGGGAGACATTAGACTGAAGTGTACTTTGGTCTCTGTAACCATCGCTCTCATGTAAGCCCGTACAACCTTGGAAGTCGGACGCGGGATCGTTCGGACTGGTGGAAAGCAAGCCGCCAAGAAGGGTTGATCACTTTTCGTTCTTGCGTTTTGTCAAAACGCCACAAACTCCAAATTTATCATCCCGCAAGCGAGAGTAGGACGACACAGCACACCATCCGTCAGTCATCCATATGGAGAGTGAAATTCGGACAGTAATCCCGGATATCGATCCCATCTTGTCAGACTACTCCGCTGGCTATCTGTCCCATGCTTCGAGGAGCTTCACGTCCGATGCTGATCCCAACGCCCCCTCCCAGCTTGATGAAGCAGCGTCCACTATCGCTGCGTTGCTACTCTCTGCATCAGGTGACTTCTCCAGTCAGAACGAAACTGCTATACACAATCTCATCAAGAAGTTCGTATCTCGATTGAATGCAACAAATGGCAATAATGGGGAGAAGAAGCAAATGGTTCCTTCGGCTAAGAAGCTCGGCCAAACCATTCATGTTGGGTCTCAACGCAACATATCCTCCACTTTGGGCTTGACGGGCGGAAACGTTGATCTCGAATCCGCAAATACCAGGAAGGTGGAATCGAGAGTTGACCGTAAGAAGCTGGAAAAAGCCGAGCGAAAAATTCAAGCCAAGCAGGACAGGAAGGTCATGAAGAATGTGGAATATGAGGCATCTAGGCTCATCAATCAACCCAGCGAGTCTCAAACGTATGAAGAGTTCTTCATGGCCGTCAACCCACTGCAATTGGGCTCTGACTCCAGCTCCAAGAGCAAAGACATCAAAATTGATGGCATCGACATATCAATCGCAGGCAAGAGAATATTGACCGATACTAGTTTAACATTAGCCTACTCGCGAAGGTATGGTCTTGTTGGTCAGAACGGTATTGGTAAATCCACTCTGCTTCGGGCTCTTAGCCGAAGAGAAGTTGCCATTCCAACTCACATATCAATCCTTCACGTTGAGCAGGAGGTAAGGCCAAAGATCCAATCTCAGAATTTCGAGCCCCTAACGCTTAGTATAGATCACTGGTGACGACACACCCGCCTTGCAAGCAGTCTTGGATGCCGATGTTTGGCGTAAGCATCTTCTGAAGGAGCAAGATGTGAGCATTTTCTTTCAGAAATCCTGGAATACGCTAACCCTACTCCAGAAAATCACTAGGGAGCTGGCAGAGCTTGAGGCAGAGCGATCAACCATGGCCGACACTTCTGCGGACGCTTCCAAACTAGATCGCCAGCGTGAAGGGCTCGATATCACCTTGAGTGATATCCACTCAAAACTTTCGGAAATGGAGTCCGACAAAGCAGAATCTCGAGCCGCAACTATTCTAGCAGGTTTAGGCTTTTCTGCAGAGCGGCAGCAGTATGCCACCAGGACCTTCTCCGGTGGTTGGAGAATGAGATTAGCATTGGCAAGGGCGCTATTTTGCGAACCCGATTTACTACTTCTTGACGGTTAGTCTGCCATCACATTTTCTTGACAGTAGGCTAACAAGTGGATAGAGCCTTCTAACATGTTGGACGTCCCTTCTATTACTTTCTTGTCGAATTACCTCCAAACATATCCTAGCACGGTCTTGGTAGTGTCTCACGACCGAGCGTTCTTGAACGAAGTGGCAACGGATATCATTCATCAACATTCCGAGCGTTTAGATTACTACAAGGGCGCCAATTTTGGTATGTAACATCTTTCAGGGATTTGTTCAACAGACACTGATAATTACAGATGCATTCTATGCTACGAAAGAGGAACGCCGCAAAACTGCCAAACGGGAATATGAAAATCAAATGGCTCAGCGCGCCCATCTTCAAGGTATGTCTCTTCACCGACTGTCTGTATTTTACTTATTCTATTTCCAGCCTTCATTGACAAATTCCGATATAATGCGGCCAAATCCTCCGAAGCCCAGTCGAGAATCAAGAAATTGGAGAAGATGCCGGTGCTGGACGCTCCTGAGAGCGAATACACCGTGCACTTCAAATTCCCCGAAGTTGAAAAATTGTCTCCTCCAATCATCCAGATGAGCAACGTTACCTTCGGGTATAAACCCGACAAGATTCTTCTGCGCAATGTAGATTTAGACGTTCAGCTAGACTCTCGGATTGGTATCGTCGGACCGAACGGAGCTGGTAAGACTACGGCGCTGAAGCTTCTTATTGGAGCACTTCAGCCAAGTGCAGGTTTGATCTCGCAGAATCCCCGTCTGAGGCTGGGATTCTTTGCTCAGCATCACGTCGACGCACTCGACCTGAATGCCAGCGCTGTCGGATTCATGGCGGCAAAGTTTCCAGGAAAGAGCGATGAGGAGTATCGGCGACATCTTGGTGCATTTGGTATCACTGGTATGACTGGACTCCAGAAGATGGAACTACTGTCTGGAGGTCAAAAGTCTCGCGTAGCATTCGCCTGCTTGTCTTTGACGAATCCGCACATTCTCGTGTTGGACGAACCGTCGAATCATCTTGATATTGAAGCTATGGACGCACTTTCAGATGCTCTGAACAAATTCGAAGGCGGTGTCCTGATGGTAAGCCACGACGTCACGATGCTGCAGAATGTGTGCACGAGTCTGTGGGTATGCGACAATGGTACGATTGAGCACTTCGACGGCACTGTCAAGGATTACAAGCGCAGGATCACCACTCAGGCGAACGAAGCAGGCGTTGTGCAGGCTCATTAATAGAGGAAGAAGGACAACATAAAATAGATAGATGATTAACTACGAATTGTCATGGCACCTGTCCGAGCTGAGTGAAGAATTTTTGATCTCATTCTCGGTCTACGACCGCGTGAGGTTGCTTTTGTCCTTGTGGTCCATGCCATTTGAGGCGTAGATCCAGGAAGCCGGGATTCTGGGCTGCTTGTTGACAACCTCCAAGAGCCTCGCAAAGAAACACCATCTGGACAGCACATATCACGCAGCACGCAACAAACACAAATTCTTCGTCATTTGCCTATTTCAATGCTGCAAACGACCTTCTAACCTTAGGCGCCCTTAGTCAATTGACTTTCCGCTAGCGCCTTTCCAAGGTCGCCCTTTCACCTACCGTCTGTTGCTTTCCTCAGGGTCGATTTCACACAGCCGTCACCTTGTCGCAGACACGAGAATCAACCGACGGCTTGTCCGTACCCGTCGCTCCTTTAACTTCGCGATCCAGCGACAGTGATACTCCTCGTCCTCCTTATTCAACGACGTTAGCCGCTACCGATCAAGCTGTGCTAACGACCGCCGGCGAATCACCTTACCCTCCACCTTTCTCCTCCCTCTACTTTCCCCCCGAAACCTCCACCAACGACCCGAACAAGACCTTTGTCACAGGCAGTGGGTCCGAGTCTCTTCCAGCCTTTGCTCCTGCACCGCCGTTTACAGAGTCGTCATCCTCAGCTGCGGCTACCGCTGTCGCCGAGACCAAAGCTGCTCTTCCGCGAGACACAAAGGACGGTTCTAGCAGCAAGGATATCGACGACGGAGAACCTCCTCCACCGTATAGTGAGGGTTCAAGTCCACTCGACTCATTCACATACGTCATGGCGACTGCAGGAGGGCCTGCGAGCATCATAACTCAGGTGTCGCAGGGAGGTGGCCCACCGATAAACACTTTAGGAGGTAGGAACTGTGCTGGTGAAAAGAATTAAGGTTCTTGGAGCTAACTATGGTTTGTTTAATTAGGCGGGTCTGATGAGAACATCACGTTGGAGCTTAGGTAAGATAAAGACAAGAGCCAGTGGCCATGATTATTGCTAAAAATTCACTTACAGAGGAACGCGATTCACGTTATCCCGAGACGAACTCCTAACATTACCCGAATTCGTTCTCCTGTCGCTTTTTCCGAATGGCCTGCTTCCAGACGGGCATATGAACTCATACCACGACGGTGATGTGTACCCAGTTGATGTCGGTACCACCGATTCTTCTTCCACAACTCCCCACCCAACATATCGCCCCAATTCCATTCAAATGATAACCCTTCATCTATCCAATCCTTCATTATATCTATCTGACATATTTTATTCTTCCCAGTACGACCCCAGCTCCTTGCAGTATATGCTCGAGTTCTTCCGAAATGTTGCACAAACCATACCCACCTCACCCCCTTCCCCAACTCTCGCAAGCTCAGATCATCATGCCGAAGCCGTTCCAATCGAGCCTATGCACGGATCTGCGAGAGACATGTTGCAGGATCGGGCGGGTATAATTGTACTTAGGGAGGATCTCGATTTTTATGCTATTCCGCCACGGCGAGATATCGAGCAAACAGAGATGATTGAAGTCAAACGAGCAGCGGGCAAAGCTCTGCTGAAGCAGGATGGTATCTTCTCCGGCCTAAGAAAAAGTGAAGAGCCGGGTACGACAGAACAGCATCTTATTGAGATGTTAACCGCCGGGTGAGGTCAACGATTTTTAGTGAATAGCGTCTTAAACTCTATGTCAATTACTAACGCAAGAAATATAGTGGTTTCAATCACGATGACAGATGGGGTCACCGAGCCGGCGAACCGAACAAGGCTGTTATTTGCAGCATTGCACTGGCGCGACTAAGAACCGACATTAAAGGTAATGACCTCGCGAACAGCAATGCTGTCGGCATGGCACAAAAACTTCTTTTGTTCTGGCGCAAGCCGGCGAGACGGTGTTGGTGGGAAGGTGTTGAGCTAGATGATGTGGAAGGAGTGGATGGGAAGCTGAAGGTGTGGATTCGGCGGGTGTGGACGCTGGAGATGGTACGACTGCCTCATTACCTTACATTATATGATCTCGAATATAGCTAACTTATTAACGCAGAGCGTCATTGGCCTTCGCTAAACATACCTAGTTTCATTTGTTCGAGGGCGGAGTATAATGTCTGAGTGACCCTATTCATCTCATACCATTCCTCTATATGTCACTTTTGCTGTTTTCGTTGGGAAAAGCAAGTTTTCCATTTCGTCAAGCGGATTCACAAGCTTTGATACCTCCTTTACTCTCTTTATCTGTTGTTTGAAGGGCTGGAGGCATTGCATATGATTCCCTGCTCGAGGGCTGCGCATAAGAGAATGGACTGTAATGGAACGGGAGAAAGTACATAATGTAGAGAAGCATGCCATTCATAGGGTACATTCTCCGTGAAAGATGTTCGCAGAACAAGGCTTCTCTTATGCCTATTCTCTCTCCACATATTTCCTGCTGTGGTGCGAAGGCGTCAGAATTCCTGCACCCTTAACCAAAACTATTCATGCACAATGCACAATGGCGAGCCGCGTGAAGTCAATATTAAGTTCTGTAGCCAAGACGTCGTGAGATGCTGCGTTCCGATATACATGTTTCACACTATGTAGGCGTAACTGGATCGCCGATCATAGCACGACATCAGTACCTAGGTACGTACGTACGTGTGTAGGGAAATTCCATGGAACATTCCTTCGAGGATGGCGGGGAAAGAGGTCTCGATTGGGAATTGTGATAGAGACCATGAGAAGCCTACCACTAGCCGAAATACAGTGCGTTTCGGCTCCAAAGGTGTTCAGCAAAGGTGTTGTGTTCTCCTGGGCCAAAGATCTCTTATACTTTTGGATGTTTTAGCTCGTAAGGACGTCATGGTGTCCGTTCCGTATTATCGTGCTGATCGGACGGACGTCCGCATTGTGCCTACATGGGCGTTAGTGCTTGCTAAGCTGTAATGAAGAGATGCCCGTGAGAAGAAAATGAATAGATGCAACGAGCACGTGAACTGAGCTTCAATAACAGGAGATAAAATGACTAAGGCAGTTGACATAGCCGTGTCGAAGCAACCTAGGTCAACGTCCAGAGTGAATTTAAATTAACCCATTTAGCGTCATTGAAGTCCCGCAAACTCACCCGAAGTTTCAACGGCCGATGGTGGGGCGAAATACAAAAACCGGAGCAGACCCTTCAAAGTCTCTTATCCCCCCACCGCCTTTCCACCACCACTTCTTCCTCTCCCTCCATACCAACCCTTGAATCCACCCCATACCTTTCAATCATCACCATGTCTGCTCCAGCACACAAGTTCAAGGTTGCCGACATCAGCCTCGCGGCTTTCGGTCGCCGTGAGATTGAGCTCGCAGAGAATGAGATGCCCGGTCTGATGGCTACTCGGGCCAAATACGCGAAAGAGCAGCCATTGAAGGGTGCCCGCATCGCTGGATGCCTCCATATGAGTATGTCCTTTGTCTATGGCATTCTCGCTATCCTTCTAATCTAGCTTCGCAGCCATCCAAACCGCCGTTCTGATCGAAACCCTGAAGTTCCTTGGCGCCGAGCTGACATGGACGAGCTGCAACATCTTCTCCACACAAGACCACGCCGCTGCAGCTATTGCTGCCGCCGGAGTCCCAGTGTACGTCAAGAAGACATATTTGAGACGTTGATGGTACTGATAATACTCTAGATTTGCGTGGAAGGGCGAGACCGAGGAGGAGTACGAGTGGTGTCTAGAACAGCAACTCACGGCCTTCAAGGACGGCCGGAAGCTCAACTTGATTCTCGACGATGGCGGTGATTTGACTGCTCTAGTCCACAAGAAATATCCAGAGATGCTGAAGGACTGCTATGGCGTTTCAGAAGAGACAACCACCGGTGTTCACCACCTCTACCGAATGCTCAAAAATAAAGGCGAGCATGGCCTGCTTGTCCCCGCTATCAATGTCAACGACTCAGTCACAAAGTCCAAATTCGATAACCTTTACGGATGCCGTGAGTCGCTCGTCGACGGTATCAAGCGTGCAACCGATGTCATGATTGCTGGCAAGGTCGCTGTTGTCGCAGGTTACGGTGATGTAGGCAAAGGCTGCGCACAGGCTCTCCACAGCATGGGTGCCCGCGTCATTGTCACTGAGATCGATCCCATCAATGCTCTCCAAGCCGCTATTTCCGGTTATCAGGTCACCACCATGGAGGAGGCAGCATCTCAGGGTCAGATCTTCGTCACTACAACTGGCTGCAGAGACATTCTCGTTGGCAAGCACTTCGAGGCCATGCCAAATGATGCCATTGTTTGCAGTACGTATTCCTAAAGTCTTTCGCTCGCAATTATTAACATGTAGTAGACATCGGCCATTTCGACATCGAAATCGATGTCGCCTGGTTAAAGGCCAATGCCAAGTCCGTCCAGAACATCAAACCTCAAGTTGACCGCTTTCTGATGAAGAACGGCCGCCACATCATCCTGCTCGCCGAGGGTCGTCTGGTCAACTTGGGCTGTGCCACCGGCCACTCCTCTTTTGTCATGTCCTGCTCCTTCACCAACCAGGTTCTTGCACAGATCATGCTGTTCAAGGCTGGCGACGAGGAATTTGGCAACAAGTATATTGAGTTTGGCAAGACTGGCAAGCTCGATGTTGGTGTATACGTTCTACCGAAGATCCTAGACGAGCAGGTCGCTCTGCTACATCTAGACCATGTGAACGCCAAATTATCCAAGTTGACTCCAGTCCAAGCCGAGTACCTGTCCCTTCCAGTGGAAGGACCCTTCAAGAGCGACATGTAAGTTTCACCTTCAGCTCCTCTTCTTAAATAGACACTGACAATCATTCAGCTATCGTTACTAGATTTCCTTTAGCATGCATTGTTTCAACACGAGGTTATGAACTGGGATGATACCAAAAGTTAATTTGTCTTCAACGGCATTTTCGAGAGATCACAAATGGCGGGCATATGTTCAATCTTCTATAAAAGATTGACGGGTTTTATTTGGGAGTGTATATGGCGTTGCATCTCTTCTTGGCTCTTCAACCATGGCCAGGTAGATGAGGTGTCTCGATACTTTTTATACCTGAAGGTTTGTGTAAAGGCGGAAACTGGATGGCTGGCTCTAGAGTTGGGATCGCCCAAAGAATTGGCATGGAGTAGTAGGTGTAATGACTCGCTGGGTGCGAGGTCCAATCAAAGAACCGCGGGTTCCACACCCCATAATATCTGGACACTTGCATTTCTCTATCTTCTGCTGCTTCTGAAAAGCGACAACTAAGCTATAACAAAGCACGTGCCTAATATTCACAACTCTGAAAGTACATGCAGGAAAGTTGGAAACACCATTCGGCAACACGTTCCCCCCGGAAGTGCCTGCTCATATTCAAATGTACCAAAGTACAAAATGGAGGAAGCAACTCGGGCCTAATTACGCGCAGAGTAGATTAGCACCGATGAATTGAGACGGGGCGGTCTCCAGAGGTGTATCAAGGGCCGAACTCGGTGAATGAACCGAATGTTATTTTTATATCCACCAAGTAGATGTGCAATCCACCCTAAGTTAAACATGATAACCAGATCTGAGTATCGTAACACGCCATTCACGCACGATAGTGCCCAGCCTCGCTCAATGCCCTCTCTTCAAGCCAACCAACTGCTTCTTGCCCTTTCCCGCCCTCTACTACCGGAGAGCGGATTCCGCCAAGCCCCAATGATAAAAACGTGGCGGAAGTATTCTCAACTGCTGCTACACTCCCTCCACGTACGGCCTGCGCCCAGGTAATCGGCGTGATACTCAATGATTGGAATTGAGTGTCCTTATGGGTTGGTTGTGCTCAAGGTTGTGGAGGAGATGATGGGAGAGATGACTTGGAGGAATCGAGAGACCAATGGACAATGCGGGTCTCATGTTTGCCTGATAGAAAAATAGGTGGATCTGGAAACACGTCTGTGGGATAGCAAGAGGATCGCTGGGTAGAAGGGAGAGTTGGCGTGTTTGGTGGAGTGGAATACGTAACTTTGAGTGTGATGTGTCTGAGCGGGTTTTCGGTATGATGATGGGCTTCATTTATCCCTGATGGTGGTGATGTTAGTGCTAAGCAGCGGCCATAGATGATGGTTTTTGTATTCCATTTTTGCTGCTACCTGGCATTATCTGCGTCACTTGAAGCGGCGTTATGGCTTCTTCGTGAGACGAAGCGGTGGACGAGGGAGGCATGGCGCGAACACTCCGAACTTCTCTTGTTTCATAATGTTCGCCTTGATCTGCTTTAAAAATCTCCCGGCCATCGTCGTCGACGCCATCTTCGTCGTTTCCTTCAAATTCATGCGTGCTTTTCGAGGGATGTTTCATGAACGGTTTCTCCATGCTCCCTT
Organism: Lepidopterella palustris CBS 459.81; assembly: GCA_001692735.1. Taxonomy (NCBI): domain Eukaryota; kingdom Fungi; phylum Ascomycota; class Dothideomycetes; order Mytilinidiales; family Argynnaceae; genus Lepidopterella; species Lepidopterella palustris. The sequence goes on from KV744968.1 coordinate 48,035, forward strand.
TTGGGATTACTTCCCCCCTTAGATTATCCGAGCAGCGTTCCGCAGTGTTGGTGCATTTCCTGACGTAACTTCCATCTGGAAAAAGTTTCATGAACTTATCATCCTTTCCTTGGTACCCCGTTTCTCCCCCTCTTCGAGCACATTTCTGCTCAGCAACATGGCTTCGTATGCTCATGCTGTGAGGGTCTCCGCTCTTGAGCGGCTCCTCTCTCGCTCCTCCAGCCCGCCATGAAGGCTCGTCGTGTTTGCTCAGTATTAGCCTTCTGAGAGACCATTTCCCGGCTCCCGGACGCTCTCGCCACGTGGTTGGTCGAATATTGCTAAGTTGTTTCTTTCCAGCATGATGCGGCCCCAAGATCCTCTATGAAGTATGACCCAAAGGGTCTCGATTAACGCTCTGATCCATGAGAAGTTCTGAACGAGGCATTTGGTCCAAAGTTCGTTTTGTTGCTGCTTTTCTTCTTCCATCAAGTTCGGCAATATATTTCGATGGTGCAACCCTTTCAATACGTCTCCAATAAACGTATACTGACGCGTGAATGGCTGCCGTGGTCTGTTTTTCATGTATGCGTAAGTTTGTGTGGCAACATTTTTGTGTTATCAAATTTCTGGTGATGGCATTGTTAGGGTGCTCAAACGGACTCTTATGTGTATGGCATTCTCGATTCAATGTTGGAGAAAGCGTGACCCTTTTGTTGGTGTCCGTTTCCATAATTATTGACATCCCTAGAAAAGCAGGCACATCATAAACCTTCTCGAATATGCTGTCGACCGATTCCCGGTTCCCGCTCTCATAAGAGGGAGTGCTGTTTTCGAAGATTGAGAAACGCAGCACGCCAAATGCTGCAATTAGGACCACATTTGATCTAAACAGCTCATGTCTCGATGGCCACACTTCCTAGATCGCATCATGCAGTTCGCGTCTTGCCAACTGCAGCTTCATCCAGGTTGGTTAAGAGTTTGTGTCGATGAAGCTGCGTTCAGCGTAGTAGAGCAAGCAAATTGATCTCGTGATACGATTTGAGCAGTATGCTCTCCAGCTCACACTGGTAAGTTTGCGGTCTTGTTGCAGAGATTGAGGAAATAATGTCGAAGAGTTTGAAGGAGTTGAGGGGCGGAGGAAGGACTACTGGAAATATAGAGACCATCCTAGAGATGAAGCGGTGTGGAAGACCTATCGTCAGGCATTGTCGATGACGTAAAAATATCGGTGTGTTCTTATTATATTGCTGTAGGAAACAGACACGCCATCGTACTCGGAGAGAAGGGTGGAGTGTGCGTGAGCTTCGGCTCCGTGATACGATGAACCTCTTCGACGCTAGAGGCAGACGACAGAGATAGCGGTGTAGGTGGGTATTGGTAGATGCCGAATGAAATGGAGTAAGGTCGGAGCTCGCCATTTTGGCGGTCTACCCAGGAGACATGGGCGCGACTTGTCCAGTATTTGCAGGGTGCGATGAAGAGGCGAGAAATGTGGCTGATACGAACTTGTATCTCCATGCTTTACACATATTGCAATAAGAGTCTGAGAAACGTGGTGAGAAGTAGGAGACAATGGCTGGGGAAATGATGCAGATAATAAGGAATAACCCGAGCTCTTTAAGAACACTGTGTTTGAAGACAATAAAGGAGCACTCAGTGAGACATCGACGACGAATGATTGCCCAGCAAATGTACAACGGATAGCTTGAAGAGCTGCGCTGCCGTGATGATACTGGCTAGATTTGTCAACAAAGATTCTCACATGTTTTCGACTTGGTAGATCCAGTTAAAGGCTTAATCAGATACTTTGATCGCAATATCTAAACTCTCCCTGCCTTTCCCACCTGCAAGATCTCTCCCGTCGGCTTCTCATCAGCCCTCAGAACGGGCCAACTCGCGCCATCCGCTTTCATAAGAGTCAATTCAAGCTTTGTCCCCATTATCTTGAAGCTGCTTATCCCAGGATTTATGCCTGCGTACAAGGGCATCTCGGTCTTGTATCGTTTTTTATCGGAGGTTCTTAGATCCAGATGGACAACTGTGGATGTGAGTTTAACGACCGATGTTGACTTGTCAATCTTCTTGAGATATATAGATGCTATCACCGATGTTGCCGTTTGGTAAAAGTCATGACTGGGCATGTGTTAGCTTAGACGCTATGGAATCTTAGATGAGACATGAACGTACCGGACAGTGTCTAGGTTCTCCTCCCCACCCTTCTTTCCACTGCCAACGAATAGATGCCGGTCTTTTGTCTTGCATCCTTCAATCTTCATGAACTCGTCAAACTCTAGAACACGCCTTTTACAACACGTCCAGCCTTTTGAGCCTTCGTGGAACAAGGCAGCTCCCGGGTGATGCACACATTGCTCTCCTTCCCGATTTGTACTGGATGAATATTTAGCATTACAGCCACGCCTTCTACACGCTTGTCCTTCTTGTACAGGGACATTGGGATCATCATTCTCAGACTCCGGTGGGGCTGGCGAAGGTGGAGACCGTGGTTGTGCTGATGGGGCTTGCGGCAAGCGTGCTATTGGTGCAGGTAATGCTGTATGAAGGCTGTCTAAAGACACTGCGGAGGGTTTTGATGCGGCATCTTCATCCGCAAGGGGTACTACAGGCTCAGGCGCTGGTGTATCGTCGGCATCGGAGTGTTTGCCGGTGGTACATGGTGGGATGGAGAGGAATTCGTCAAAGGTTAGGACGCGAGGCTTGCAGCATTTCCAACCTAAGAACAAAATTAGCTCTTGTCAACCAAAGGTATGAAAAGTTACGGGTTGTCAGACACCTTTCTGGCCTTCGTGAAATTCTGGCGGAAGTGGGTGATAGACACACTCTTCAGAGTCGTCGGTATAGGACTTCCCGCAACCTTTGTGGACACATTTCTTAGCCATGTCTGCAGGAAACTAGAAAGAGAGGTTTGAGGAGTTATTGGGGCAAGTTGATCTCTTCTTGTGTCTCTTTCATCCGAACTTTCTGGAATAACGGTGAACTGCCGGCCATCCATTGCTAGCGCCGGCAGAAAACAAGCTTTCTAGTGAATAATATTTGGCGGTGAGGAGAGCTCTGAAATCTTTCTACTCCCATTCGGTCAAACATCTCCATTCTCATCCCGCCTAATTGCCATCACCCATTTCACAAAGACCTCCGGAATATATCATGCTGCCTAGTCGGCGCCTTCTTCAGCATGCCTGCAGGATAACACTCTTCACGAGGGCCAATTGTTCTCTATGCGACACCGCCAAGCGTGTTCTGTCTCACGTGTGGGAGAAGAGACCGTTTGAATATACAGAGGTGAATGTGATGGAGCCAGGCAGAGAGAAGTGGAAAATCTACGAGTTTGACACCCCTGTTGTATGGTCACCCCTTCTTAGCAATTACTGGTCTGGTACTCACTTCTCTAGATACATGTGAACAAGTCAAGCCTTGACGAAGATACGACCACAGCAACAAGGAAACTCATGCACCGCTTCAAAGAAGCAGAGGTTGAGAAATTAATGGATGAAGCTGAAAGTGAAGCCAACTCATAGCCTTGGGTAGATCTCCTTTCGCCTCGGGGCATATCAGCCCTTTCTAGCGTCATGCATATTGTGGGGTGTTCGGATGATGATAAGGGGTTGGTGGAGGGGCACTCTCCCAGGATGACAAAATGTCTATATTGTAGACTAGATGCTCCCAACGGATCAGTCCACCCCCTTCCTAGATATACCAACATTACCTCGAAACCACTCATACTGCAGAATCTGTCCTCAGACTGAGTTCGTCGCAATGCAGGCCGCAAACCGACTCCAAAAGGCACTGAAGAGGGGTGGAGCCACCTTTGGAGCATGGCAGGTGTGCATTATTTCTGTCACTGAAATCATCTCAACTGATACATAGAATGATAGATGCTTCCAGGAACGAACCATTCACGAGCAATTGCACGCTGCGGCATGGACTGGATCTGCGTTGACACTGAACACGGCAACATCGATGGTACAAAGACCTCCCCAATACCTCCGGCGCCAAATCGAATACCAACAGTAAATCAGACGGTCAAATGCATGAGGCGGTAGCTGCAATCGCCAGCTGTGGCGTGAGTCCCGTCGTCAGAATCGCCGCAAATGAAGCTTGGATGGTCAAACGTAGGTCTCCTGTCCGCCCTCTCAGATTCAAACTAAATATTCACCAGGAGCCCTCGATGCTGGTGCCCACGGCGTCCTCGTCCCTCTTCTCTACACAGCCGACGATGCCCGCCGACTCGTCTCCTCGGCCAAATTCCCCCCTCTCGGCACCCGCGGCTTCGGATCTCCCTTCCCCACTGGCACATTCAACAATGAAAGCTTGACAGAATACCTTCAGCAAGCGAACGACGCCTTAGTCACGATCGTACAAATCGAGACAAAGGAGGCACTAGAGAATGTACACGCCCTCCCCTCTCAATCCTCGAATACTGGATCAAGTCGTTGAAGGGCGTTCTGGTTGATTGGATTTTGTGTCTAACTAGGTCAACGCCATAGCTGCCACCCCCGGAGTCGACGTCCTCCTAATCGGTCCCTTCGACCTCGGAAATAACATCGGGCATCCAATCCTCGACGGGATTATGCATCCAAACCTACACAACGCGATCTCCCGAATCCACGCCGCAGCTAATACCAATAACAAGCGCACGGGCATATACTGTACTTCTGGTGGCCAAGCGAAGGAGTATGCTGATAAGGGTTTTAACATGGTGAGTCTCCTATTTATGTAATGCCCAGAAGGAATTGGGTAGGGAAAAGACGCGATGTCTGATATTTAGTTAGATTTCGATCGCAGCGGATATGATTGCTATACCGGCTTATTTCACCGCTGCGCTAGATGCTGCGAAGGGTAGCACCGCAGCCAGCGGCGGTGGGATGGTGTCATATGACGGACGATAGGGCCATTGGCAAACTTAGCAACAGTCATTCAAACGTCTCTCACATATCTATCACCGAATCAAAGGACATTAGAAGCCCCTCGGTAAATGCTAGTCATGCTAGATTCACAGCATTGGTTAATGCGGCCTCATTTAGAGTATAAGTGCACATGGACAATCATAAGAAGCATTGAGTGCCTGCAGTAATATCCTTCTTGTTGAATTAAATCCGAAAAGGCAGGGCTCGAATCTAGGTATTAGACGAACTGTGAAAAATGGTATCGCACGAGCAGATCAAAGCCTCCCTTTTATCTGCCGGAAAAAGAAGACCACAATGCAAATGCAGAAAAGGAAAAGCCCAAAGTGTCAAATAAACCACCGGTTTTTGGGCCGCCTTGGAAGCGAGACAATGAAAGCATCTTTTGAATGTCCGAGAATGCAAAGGCGCGAATTAGATGATCCGATATAAACGCCATAAACCGAGTGTATGAAAGGTGAGAAATCAATATATAGAGACCCGAAACGCCGTTATGCTACATTGAGTTTGTGGGGTGACTTTGAGGGTATAATGTACTCGGTATGCGGAGTCATGAGGAAGGGTAGCCAGTGGTATGGTGTTGAAATGTTCGGTGGATTGTATGGTATGTAAGGTAGTATGCTGTCGGTGAGGGTTTCGTTGCTTGATGGAGGACCCAGATGGGTGGCCGTCGCTGCTGCTGATGGGATGGGGATGCGCATAGAGAGGTCAAAAGACACCGTAATGGGTGACGGATATGCCTCGGAGCTGTATGTGGGTATTATTTGATTCGTCTCCGGTGGGATCTGGATTTAGGTGTATTTTGGAAGGAGTGTTTTGACTGCCCGCCTTTTCGTATGGTATGTAAGTTACAATCTTGCATTGACGACTGTTTGCCACTTCCACTCAGCTTTGGCATGGCGGTCCCGCGCTAGATATAACTTGTCGGCAAACGGTGGGTGGGTGCAATATCCTTCACTGGCATCGCTGAAGCCATCCAACGTGCCTTTAGCAAAGATGGTTTGTATAGTGTCCTTAATGAGGCGAGTTCCTTCGACTCTTATATCATCCGCCCAGCTCCCCCTGCGGCCGCGTCCCTCTTGGCGATACAGGCGATTTCCCTTTCGAGCTCCCACTTCCTGGTTGTGCGACCGATCTCGCGGATGTCGGAGTCGTTGGAGATCTTCCCATGCCTTGTAGTGCCCGCGGTGTAGTACTGCCTCCACTCTCCGTACTCAGGTGCTTCGCGCGGGGTGTTGTCTCTTTGCTTCCTCCGCTCCCGCTCTTGCTCCCACCGCTACTCCGCTGTGCACCACCAGTTCGGGGAGTGTTTTCTTTGCTACCTCCACTGCCACTACCACTCTTACTTCCACCACTACCTCTATTGCTCCCGCTCTTACTCCCGTTACTGCCTCTCCTTTGGCTTGTTGGACTCGTGGCTGTCGGGCCTTCATGTTGCCGTCTTCCCCCTGTGCCTCTGGGACTCTGTTGTATAGGCGCAACAGGCACCCCATTTCCTTGCCCTCCTCCTCCCGCTTGCACGCCTCCCGGTCCCACACCAACAGGACTCCCAATTCCCGTTCCTGGGACTCTTGGTGTGCCCTCCCAGCTCTTCCTCTTCATCATGCGACCCAGCACACTGACCAACTCGGCGGCATCCTCAAACTCGGCATCATCCATGCCTTCTGGCGCCCGGTAAACGTCTTTGATGGCCCGACGCGCCATGCGGCGTGCACCTTCGTGGTCGTGGAGGCAGTCCCAGAGGAAAGCGGCGTGCTCGAGAGCGACTGAGAGCCTTAGTGGATGTGAGCCGGGTAGAACTGCTGTCGCATACGCGGATGCTGTGGTGAAATGTGCACCTGCTAGGGGCAAGAAGTTTAAGGGTGGGAGGAGGAAGGATGATGGTTGCGGGATTGGGACTGGATTAAGGCCTGGCGGGGCTGATGGTGTGTGAGATAATGAAGGTGGATGAGGAGATGGTGTGCCGACCGGCCCGCCAGCTGCGTAGGGGTTTGTGAGGAAGGAGGTCTCGGATGTTATGGACTCGATGGGTTCGCGCAGCATTGGTTGTTTGCCGCGCCTTATGGAAGGTGAAGCTGTTGTGCCTCCTCTACGGCTCTGGCCATTGTCTTGACGGGGTGAAAGAGGCACTGGAGGTACCGTAGCTGAGCGTGCGTCGAACGTTGGAATGTTGATTGCTGAGATTGGTGGTTGGTTGTGGAAGAGACAGAAGATGTGGTAGAAGCTCGCCCGCAGCTTGACGCTCAAAACGCGGCATTCAGGCCCGTACTGGTTATCTTGCGCATAAGGGAGAACATAGAGCTCTAGAATGGACAGCCCTTCGCGAGATAGCCATAGGATGTGTTGGTATAGAGAGAGGGATTTGGTGTCGCGCGAAGTGTCTAGCTTGCGGAGTTTGCGAGCTCGGTAGAGCTTGCGAGAGAGGAGGACTGACAAGCCAAGGATCTGGTAGAGAGAGCTGGATAGCAATGCATTGGCGCTGCTTGTGTCTCTTGCTATGCGGCCGAGCCATTTCTGGTCGACATCCGAAGAGGCCATGTTCTTAAGGTCTGAGGAGGATGATTAGCTTGGTGGTGATATTTGCATCACAAATGCGAAGAAGAAGAAGAATCTTCGATGCATGTGAGAAGGGATGTGCCATTGAACCATTGCCGGGTAGGACAATAAAGCATTGATAGCAATCACGACTGTGATCGGAATGAAATGGAAAGTAAAAGAGGGTTCAGCCTGTCAGAATTCACTTGGCAATTTAACATACCATTCAGAGGTGGTCAGTCCAGCAGCTGGATCTTGGTCCAGACAGCCCTGTCAACTCGAATCGAATTGAAGGTTAACAGATCAAGCCGCCGGCTGGTCCACCAAGACGAGATGACCTTGTGAAACCTGACCAAAAGTACCAGACGCCGTTGGCGTTTGATACGCCCAAAGTAACAACCGTGCGCGTCAAGCTATTGCGATTACTGGTCTGACCTTGACAGGGAGGCTGGAGATGGAGGCGATTTGACAGCAATCGACGACGGGATGGCTTCGAAGCGCTTCTCGGAGATTTGTTGGATTAAAGGTCGGCGGTCAAAATAGACTAATGTTACAATTTCTGGGCGCAACGTCGGCGTCGCGAGAGGGTGGGATATTGTACAGATGCTGAAGGAGTGACAGTCCAAACGCCAGATCTATCCGGGGAATATCTGAAATAAAAGTCAGTATGCGGACATGATGTGATGCCCATATAGAGCCTGGTGGACATGCAGGACTCCAGTTACCTCAAAAGGACAAGGCAAGACAGATATGCTGCTAACTTCACAGACGCCCTCCCATTCGTCTGACGACAAAAAGGCTGGACCAATGGTATTTTGCTAAGGGCTGGGACGACTCGAATACTTGTACACTTGGGACTAGCAGACGTCACTCATAAGGCGTAGATTGCAGGGTGGCTGGGAAGTAGAGATCTGAGCCTCCAGACAACGCATTGCGACCTGCTGGCAACCTCCACGATGGACCGAACGATGAGATGGACGATATAAAAAGACTGTGACGTTGGCAGGCGGTGAGAAGAGGGTCAATGCACTTCGACTGAATTCTCTCTAGGTCAAGGGAGCTTCTGTCTCGGCACACAGACCTTGGACAACAAAAGGAGCGCGGCGTGCTTCGGGCTGGTGGTTGTTGTTCCTGCGTCTTTTGACGATGCCGAGCCGTACCCGTGAATGGTCTCGCGACACAACGGCTTGGTGGAGAGAAAACGAGCGAAAACCGCAACGCCCACTCAACAACGAAATAACAACAATTTCGATGCGAACAAGAGGAAAATCGGAGCGAAAAGCGAGAGAACGATACTGTGCTACTATTATCCCACACAATCTATCTGCCGGAAGGCTGGGTACGGAGTGTGCAGCGGGTCCTGCGTCAATATGCAGCTGGGAGCTACGTGTCAAAGCTCCGCTAAACCAAACCAGCACAGACTTGTCTTATGCACACCAACATGGCCTTCACAAGCTGCCTCTCCCGCTGGCAGCAGTCGGAGTCCAGAGCAGACTGGGAAACGGGGCGTCACTGCCAGCTGGCACAGAGGGCTGGAATTGACCATATCGTGGATTCCAAGCTTCGATCGACGACGCCATCAATTGAACAGCGGCGTCAGCAGCAATGGCAGCGAGACCAGAGAGATATCTGGACGGCTCCAGTTCGCGTAAATGCGTCAAGCCTGTGCCTCAGCAATCATCTTGGCCAACGCCGAACAGCACGATCATGCCAGGCCTGAAGGAAAACTCATCTTGAAGACGCCACGACATCCCCGGCTCCAGCGAGGTAGGGTAGGCTTTTCCACACCAGCTCCTCCCATCAAACCACGAGCGGACCAAATACCGGCGGCTTCGTTTGCCCCTCAATTCGTTGGAGGAACTGTGCCTGGGTGTCCGCAATTCGGTGTATACATTCGTGGACCCCACAGGCTTTTTCCAGACGACAAGGACAGGCTGGAGAAGACTAGCTCGGCTTGTTCCTTAACAAGGCTTGTTGACTGCGTCAAGTAGCGACTATCGAAGTTAGGTCTGCAGCAGTGCAGCGGTTCGCATCGTATAAGCGACTTTTTTCAATTGGCGGTGAAGCTGTGCTACCGTTGGTCGAGAGGTCGAAAACTGCAGTTGGCCGCCTTGTCTTGCCCTTGACTACCACCACCACCACCACGAACACAACTTACCTTGACCCTCTGGCTGAGCAAAGTGGGGTCAGGATAGTAGGGCTGCAGTGCCGTTGTCTTCAACCTCGGAAAAATTTGAAATAAGCTGGCTCCAAGCTGCGCAGGACGGATCACTGTTAGCGGAGCCAACCACGGTGCAGCTGCAGTTTCGATGACAAAAGATACGGATACCTGCTTGAGATGAATTTACTTCACGAAGTAATTTGAGTTCAAATATGCAAGCAAGGCCTCTGCAAGAAATGTTTGATGCTTGAGTATAGCAGAGGGTGGCCTGCTCATGAGCGAATCAAGAGGTTTTCTTGTGACAAACATTCCAGCCGTTTGTTGATTGGCAGTCCTTGATGTTATAGATCTCATTCTTGCCTGTTTTGGCCATGTTCAGTTCGTTCGCATCTCGCATCTCTCGTTTCCGTCCTGTTTCCATGATTTCAGGCGCCTTGACTCGCATGCAGTCACCCGAGGACCACGCGGTTGTGTTGCTCAAAAGCTTCTATAAGCCGCACTGTGCTCACACCAAACCTGTTCCCGTAGTTGTTTGTAACAGGATGTTGTGCCCTAACGCAAGGCTGATGCTACAAGGAAACCTCACGATGCTTCATGCAGTGAAAATGTCGATCCAATGCGACATTCGACGCCCAAAATAGTCATCCTTTGCAGCCCAATATCAAATTATTGCCAGCGGATCAGCTCGTTCAGTGTGTTCCCATTGCGGCAGTAACGCGGAACCAGATTGCAGGTCGTTGAGCGATTGTTTCGTTTCATGAATTGTCAGATCACGACCTGCAAGCGCAATAACGAGGACAAGAAGAGTTTCCAGGGCGAGAGATATAAGTATATAAAGACCTGTGATACATGGGGATGTCTCATCCATCACGCGAACAGCATCTTGTGCCATCAAGCAACATCAGAAGTCATCTGCCTAACATAAACCCTGCTACAGCCTTCGTTTGCAGTCTACGTCCAGAGAGCCTCAATTCTCCTTGCAGGTTCATCGAGTGCTGCTGTCCTCTAAGGCAAGCATACCACATCATCTTTCCCGGTACTGGCACCGTTCCATTTACCTACTGACACTCAATAAGATCTGGAATCCGTTTGAGATACTTTATCCAGCAATCAAAGGCTGAGTTATCCGGAGAAACAGCTATCAGCCATGTGCCGCTATTACGCTCACACTCACCCTTGCGGCCACACTACCACGGTGTTTGCAGCCTTCTGTCCTCCGGCTCAACTCATCCAGACGGCTTGCCCGGGCGGCCAGGGCGGCGAGATCTGGCAGACTTTGAGAATGGAACATCCATGTTCTAAGTGTCAACCCGAAGGTGACGCCAATGCATCGAGTAACACGAGAGCGAAGAGGAAGGCGCCGACAAAGAAACGTTGTTGACCGGGTAGTGGTGGAGAGTGTGTCACAATCCAGGCCGAACTAGGTGTTAAAAATGGACTAAGAAAGAAGGATGGAGATGCTTCCGCCCGCATTGTTTAAATTAAATTGGAGTTGAAATGGATCGGAGTTTGAATGGCTGAACGGGAAAAGGGGGTTCCGGTGTTTGGTGTTGAGACGACTTGAGATTCGGGTGTCCGGGCATCAAAACTATGATTTATATGGGATTGCTTTTTTCCTCGTCCCTTTGTTATCATCGACGCGTCGCATGGACCAATTGGTATTTTGTTAAATGCTTTCCTGGGCATGAGGTTTCCTGTGTCACTCATATGAGCGATTCCATCCAAGATTTCGCTTGATAGAACTGAAATACGGAATGGACTACTTCCTTCAGCGAACAACACCACAACTTATCGCGAAAACCGCAACGTCTGTTGAAGCCAGGAATTTCTGCGAAAGATCTGCGTTGGAGGAGAAACTTGGACAAAGTGCTGGAGCTCGGCAGGATTCAATCCAGCTACAAATCTTGACACCACCCAAACAACATCCGTCTCCTGGGGGAGCTCGAGAGTTTTGTCATTGGATTTCGTGGCGACTTGTTATGTTCTAGAACGACCGTCACATGCTCGGCACAGATGTAGCCCGAGACGGGTCGCGTGAGGCGCTGAGGGAGATTTGACTGTCGCCTGGAAGGGTTTCCCGAGCAGATCATCGATCGTTGGTGTTAGTGGCGCGGCGCTTTGTCGATACAAAGTCTTCTTCTTGGGGAGAACTCGTGCTCTATTATTTCCTATACCCTCAATTGAAACGCTCAACATTGGACGATCCGCAACGGTTCGTATTGTCTTTCTTCCTTTGCTCGCTTTGGAATCCAAGACGAATAATCGGCAGTTCCGTGTCATGTTACACTATTTCGCCAAGGCTTGCGTCCGTTCAGGGCAAAGCGTGGTTTCCTGGGGCAATTGGATCATCCCGGAAGAGATGCTATCCGTCCTCGGCTATCTGGGGTGGGAGAACAAAAAGGTCATTGAGCAAGAAGGGGCGGGACGGAGGCGTGTCTGGATGTTTCTTCCTTCTATATGTTTGATCGCAGTCGCTGAGGCAAGACGTTGAAATGTGTTGAAGAGGACGAAGGGTTCCTTTTGTACCACTCAGATCCCTCCGGCAACTTCCAGGACTCTCGAACGGCCCACCGCCGCGGCAAGTTCCATCTGGTCCAGGGCCTATGACACGCATGCACAATCCGGATATGCCAGGCACCCGCCATCCGGACGCCGAGACGTCGACCATCGATAAGACAGCATCACCACAGTCGAAGAGCGCTGCGTCTGACGACTCAGGCGCATTACAGGACGAAAAAACCTGGGAAGGGAATGGGCCACCTACTCAGACAGAAAGCGCCCCTCATAGCCAAGCTGCACCACATCCACCAACCGCGACCAGCGAAAAGGTAACTGCCACAACCGTCAAACACGCAGAAGACCCTCAGAACAACAAGGACATCACAAAACAGGAATATGACAGTCAGGTCAATACAAGCAAAGTGGTGCAGGAGGGAGAGGAACAGGAGGGAGAGGCAGAAGACGAAAGCAAATACCTGAAGGGAATTCCCCTAGCAATTCTGACAACTGGATTATGTCTGACGACTTTCGTCATTGCTCTGGACAACACAATCATTGCAACGGCGATTCCCAAAATCACCACCGTCTTCAACAGTCTCGGCGATGTTGGGTGGTACGGCTCTGCCTATCTTCTGACGACATGTTCCTTGCAGCCTTCGTTTGGAAAAGTGTATACATATTTCGACGTAAAATGGACGTATCTGCTGGCTTTGCTCATATTCGAGGCGGGATCCGTCATCTGTGCGGCAGCCACCAGCTCGCCAATGTTCATCGTAGGGCGGGCTATCGCCGGAGCGGGTGCAGCTGCTTTGTTTTCAGGAGGCATGACCATCATTGCATATACTGTGCCATTGCAAAAGAGGCCAATATACATCGCGGCGCTTTCGAGTATGTTCGGTATAGCGTCTGTCGTAGGGCCCGTCCTTGGAGGCGCTCTTACCGACAAGGCGTCGTGGCGATGGTGCTTCTGGATCAACCTACCATTCGGCGGAGTGTCGCTCCTCGTCGTTTTCTTCTTCTTCACGAACCCGAAAAGACAATATAGCCACATGACCGTCTGGGCAAGATTGAAAGAGATTGATATCCTCGGAGCGTGCTTTCTCATCTCCTCCGTCGTTTGCCTGCTCCTGGCATTGCAGTGGGGCGGGCAGAAATACCCCTGGCATAACTCAAAAGTTTGGGGGAACATTCTGGGATTTGGTCTGCTCATCATAATTTTCATTGGCATTCAATTCCGTCGCGGTGGCAGAGCAACTTTACCGCCAAATATACTCAAACAGCGAACCGTACTTGTCTGCTGTTTGTTCACTGCACTGCTTTCGATGGCGTTGTATACGTAAGTCCGACCTGTTCTCGTTTACAATAGCCATTCCACGCCTCCACAGCATGTAGATTGACGAAACTAACAAAGTATAGACACTTATTTTACCTCCCGTTTTACTTCCAAGCCTGTAAAGGCACAACAGCTGAAGGATCCGGAATTCGGACTATTGCCTACCTTGTCAGCATCACGATATCATCCATTGTAATTGGTGGGGCTATTACCTCAATTGGCTACTACACGCCTTTCATGTGGTTCGGCAGCGCAGGTACGTCTATTGCAGGCATATGGTTAATTCTACCAGGGAACTGCTGCTAACATTGAATAGTTTTCTGCATTGGCGCAGGCATGCTTTACACGCTCAAGATTAACTCTTCTCCAGGCATCTGGATCGGTTATCAGGTTCTTGCAGGCTTTGGTGCAGGAGCAGGAGTGCAGGTTCCTTTCGTTGCGGTTCAAGTTGTCCTGAATGAAAAGGAAATGCCGACAGGAAGTCAGTTCCCTTTCCGATTTCCCTCCGCTGTCCAGCCATTATTAAATCCTTTATTAACCTAAATTTTAGACGCTGCTGTTTTCTTCTTCAATTCCCTGGGTGGTGCAGTTGCCATTTCAATTGCACAGAACATTTTCGTCAACTCCCTCAGCAAAGAGATTCCCAAGTTAGCGCCCGGTATGAATCCTCAGACCGTCATCGAAGCGGGCGCGACTCACGTTCGCGAAGTCGTTCCGGCGGCGTTACTACCGGGCGTGCTGGACGCTTACACGAAAGCTCTCACAACAGCATTCGTGCCCGCAATTGCGGCAAGTGCCATTGCCTTTTTCGTTAGTCTGGCGATGGAGTGGAAGAGTGTTAAGGGGAAGAAATTGATACCTGGCGGTGCGGCGTGAGATCTTTGGCTAAGAAAATGGTTTTATTTGAGCGGTAATAAGTATATCGATTATACTCTAAGGGCTACTTTTGTCGGTGTTGCATGCTAGACGCTGTTCATTTATATCTTCGGGAGTATTTGCAGGACTTTCAAGTCTTCTATTACGGTGCATCGGGCACATTCCATATATTACTCTCTTTCCCTACAAGCTATATCGACATTATCGGTAAACTTAGGTTATACTCTAACAAAATAATTCATGATAATAATCGTGGCCTTGAAATTGTTGTACTCTGCTGCTTGCTTTGGTAATAAGTATCTTGTTGGAGTGGGTTTGGTGAGTCGGCTCAAGATTCCTCGTCTCGCCTGCTCCCGTTCTCTGCTATCTGCACTCCTCCAGCACCTTATCTCTGCCATACTTTAACGTCTCTCTCCCTCAATCACAATTCATAAAGCCCATATCCGCGGCCTGATAAGCTTCACAGCCTCCATTACTCAACTCGCATAGCCTCCGCATTAGTGCGTCGCCGACATTTAAGCTCTACCGTCGATCCCAGATCTTCATCCGCCATGCTTTTGATATTTCTCTCTTCCCCGCCCACTCCTCAGCGCATTCTCTTCTTTAAATAAAGCTTCAAACATGGCCCCGGACGACGAAGCGGCGACTGAGAGGACCCATTTGCTCTATGGGGTAGCCAATGACCGGCGATTGAGCGTATTGCAGCAAGATGAGGAGGCCCGATCTATTATCGCATCTGCTGTTACCAAAAATGAACAGCACATGTCCGGAAGTACAGTTGGCGAAAGGCTGCCTTATAACGACTATACAACTATTGACTGGCTTCATGACTTGGTATGTCAACTAAACCATCTTTACAGTAATCACTGATGATACAAACAGGTCAAAGACTCATACCGCTTTCAATATATCAAGTCCCGCAAAGGTCTCCGCTATGATTTAATTTCAATGTTCGAGTCTTGCTCGGGCTGGATCGCCGTAGCCGTCATTGGAACCCTCACTGCGTGTGTAGCTTTCATTGTGGATGTGGCCGAAGCAACGGTATCCGACTGGAAGTTTGGATTCTGTACAAAAAACCCTCTTCTAAATCGAGAATCTTGCTGCTCAGACAAAACGCCACTACTTGGGATTCAGTCCGAAATTGCGGATCAATGCAGAGATTTCACAGTCTGGTCAAACAATTATTGGGGCTCCTTCGCTATTCATGTTGCCTGGGCTTTATTGTTCGGCATCATTAGCTCCAGCGTGACTATGCTGACCAAAAGTTCATTGCCAGCAGTAGCTTCTGGAAAGGGAGACAGAATCCGCAAAGAAGATGCGCCGTCCGGCAAGTCAATGTACATGGCCGCAGGATCTGGTATTCCTGAGATCAAGACGATTCTCTCCGGGTTCGTTATCCCAAATTTCCTCGACCTGAAAGTCCTCATCGTTAAAGCAATTGGCGCCATTTTTGCCGTTGCTACTGGAATGTGTCTTGGGAAAGAAGGACCGTTTGTGCATATCTCAACCTGTGTGGGTTATCTTGTAGCTATGCGTTTCCCAAAATACAGAGAGAACGGCCGCAAGCTCCGCGAACTACTCTCTGCGGCCTGCGCCTCGGGCCTCAGTGTTGCGTTTGGAGCTCCTATTGGAGGTGTGCTCTTCAGTTACGAAGAAATAAGCACATATTTTCCGCGTAAAGTCCTTTGGCGCGCCTTCCTATGCTCACTTGTTGCCGCCATGGTCCTCAGAGCGCTCAATCCCACAGGTACCGGCAAGCTTGTCCTGTTCGAAACGAATTATGGCACCTCCTATGAACCAGTTCATTATGCCGCTTTTGTCCTTCTGGGGATCTCCGGCGGTGTGTTTGGGGGCGTGTTCTGTAAAGCCAATTTTGCATGGTCCAAATGGTTCAGGCAATATCCTATCATCAAAACCCATCCCGTGTTTGAAGTCTTCCTTGTAGTTCTCGCTACCACCCTCCTTCAGTTCCCAAACCCGCTAACCCGCGAGCCCGGCGATATTGTCATCAAGAACTTACTCGTAGACTGTCGCAGCGACGCCGCCGCCCAATCCTGGGTCTGCAAGAATGAAGCCAACACAGAGGTCCGTTGGGCATACGTAGGTTGGCTTACCTACGGGACCATGGTCAAACTCGTCCTAACGATTATTACCTTCGGCTGCAAAGTCCCCTCAGGCGTCATCATCCCAGCCCTGGACGCTGGCGCACTCTTTGGCCGTCTAATCGGCCAATCCATCGGCTCCATCTCGCCCGGTATCTTCGCCATGGTAGGCGCGGCCGCCTTTCTCGCAGGCGTTAGCCGCATGACAATCTCCCTCTGCGTCATAATGTTCGAGCTCACCGGCGAGCTCGAATACATAGTGCCGCACATGATAGCTATCCTAGTCGCAAAATGGGTCGCCGACGCCTTCAGCGCTGAAGGCGTCTACGATCTCGCGCAAACAGTGCTCGGCCATCCATTCCTCGATTCTGATCACGCTATTGCCCTGGTGCGGAAACGTAACCTCCTCGTCCAAGCGCTCCTGCCTCCACCACAGACAATGGCAGAGATCACAGTCCACGTGCCACCGTCGAACAAAGTGCCTCGCCAGCTGCTCCAGCAGAAGTTAGACCAGCTGCACAGGCGCGGTCTCATGGATGCCGGTCTCGTTCTCGTCCAGAACGCTGTACGCGGCACTGACGGCATGGGTGCTGGCATGCTGCAAGGCTACATTGCAGAAGGCGAGCTCGACTTTGGCCTCTCGAACCTCGGCGCCATTTACGCCCCGGATGCAGAGGTTCGGCTATTGGGCAATGGGCAGGAGGAGGGCGAGTTTGATTTGAGCATGTTTGTGGATCGGACACCGGTGAGCGTGTGTGCGAAGGCGCCGCTGGAATATGCGGTGGAGATGTTTGGAAAGTTGGGATTGAGGCATTTGTGTGTTACAGAGGAAGGGACGGGGAGGCTAGTAGGCGTGGTTATTAAGAAGAGGTTGGTTAGCTTTTTGGAGGGGATGAAGGAGGAGTAAAGGGTTTTGGCGTGGGTGTGAGATATTGGAGGACTTTTCGGTTGGAGTTTTGTCGATAGAGTGTGTTGGGCTCGACAAACATGATTAACAGGGTTGTATTCTTGTTTTACGACACACCAGGTAAGTAGGTAAGTATTTAACTGCCCTAACAAGAGAAGACTCGGCAGAAAGAAGCGTTCCAGTGCGGTGATGTGTACTTGCCGAGCCATTTCCACCGAACGCGCCAGGCCTAATCAAGCACCTTTCGTTGCCATCCCCCTATTCGCTACGCTATACCGTAAAGCCGAACATCGATATAGACAGCCACCTCCCACGCCACGTGCTATTTGTGGTTCTCTTGCCAAATTTCCCATTCTCTGAGGGCCCGGCCAGGCATCCATCCTAACATGACGCTAAGCTTAGGTACTCACCCCATATAAACGCTTTACCCAACCCCTTAAAAAAAAACAATTGAATTTAACCGATTGATGTGCATACGGCCGAAATGGCCGACGATTTTCTAATCCTAAGTCAAGGCACTATGCCCAGTATTGCCATTTCCTGCATGCTTGTGGGCGACAGGGCGAGGTCGAGGAGCTTCTGTCTAGGGGTTTGGATTGGAGAAGGGGGTTAAGGGGTGGATTCGTAAGTACAGGTTCTTCTCTGGGTAGCGGAAGAGGTGTTCGGATAGGAGAGGATTGAAGAAGACAGCATCGGGGGGGGGGGGAATTAAACCAGTCTCCACTTCTCCATCGGCCAAGCAAAACCACGCCTACCACCGCATCCGCAACAACCGCCAAAACTTCCGCTACCGCCGCGACCAACAAAATCGCTGCACTACTACTTCGCCCTCGAGCGCTCCAGCTTCGACACCCTTTGCCATCCTACCAGGCTCCCCAGCCCCAAACGCAAGCTCGCACCCTGCCTCGCCCGCCCAGACCTCGTCCTCCACCTGCTGGGAGTGTGGTCCTGTCTCCTGTCTGCTCTTCCGCCCGCCCGCTCCTCGCCCCGCTCCTTACGGACCATCTACCGTCGGAGATAAAGAAGCCGATTCCTGGAAGGCCGGAGAATCGTAATGTGGCGGTACCGTTGGCTAGGGGGTTGAGTGTGAGAAGAGGAGAAGAGGGGTGAGAGGCTGGAACTTAGTGGACTGACGGATCCGTTTTTGCTGGAGGTGAGCAGTTGGAAGGCGACTGATGGGGAGGCGAGTGCGAGTAGTAGGGAGGTGAGGGCGGCGGGAGGGGTGGATATGACGACGGCCGTGGCCATCGCTATGACGGTCGCGGTACGGGTTATGCTCTTTGAGAGGTTATGGCAGAGGGCGCTGAGGAGGACGCCCTGGAATTTCATGGAGATAGTGGAGTTGAGCTTTCTGATTCCGGCGTGAGAAAGGGTTGTGTTGTAATACTAAGAGAAACATACCGTTCTTGATGTCCCTGATGGACTCTATCGCTCT
>KV744969.1:0-66344 GCA_001692735.1 Lepidopterella palustris CBS 459.81
GCTTAAACGTGATATAAATTTACTTATTCTTGCCTACCCTGCATAATCTCCAGACCTAAATCCTATTAAGCCAATTTGGCGTATTATAAAGCAGCGTTTATAGGGAAGAAAATAGTCAACTATTGCGCAGTTCAAAGCGGACATTCAGGCAGAATGGGACAAGGTTACGATAGCAGATATTCGTAAACGGATCAGAGAGATGCCCTGGCGATATAAGAGAGTGCAGGAACTTAATGGCAAGCGTATTAGAACAGATACGTGGTAGTTATTTAGTATAGAGCTCAAAATAAGGGGTTGAATTTTTGTGAGGTGGCCCCTGCGCGACGAATTCCTGCAGACCCTTTGAACGACGCAGAGGCGGCGAATGTGCCGCGATGAGGATATCTGAAGCAGAGGGAGAAGAAGATGTATTTGTAGACGTGGTGTTTACTCGTCTGGTTACTCTATGGGAACATAACGTTCTCGGTTTAAAGTTGGACTGCTCTTTCTCATATCGCCATTGGCTGGTCATACATGAGTTCGTACATCAAATCCGTGAATTTCCCATGCGGGTCCATGAGCTGGGCTGCCTCGCTGACAAACCCATCCGAAAGAACTCTAGTGCAACCGAAAAAGCCATACTCATAGATCCAGTCAGTTTCATCCATCCAATTACTGGTATTAACGGTGAAGCGTCGGACTGAATCCATTTCCTTCGAAATAGAGGCAATTTCCGAGACAATAACCGGATATAAATGTCTTGCGTGCATTTCTTCGATGTATGCAATAGCTTGGTTGCTATCCGTGCCATAGTAGTGCAATCCCAAGTAATCTGGGGGGTTGGCGCGGATGAGGTCCATGAACTCTGCGAGCCACTTCATTCCTCCTTCGTTCGACTTAACCGCGGGGCTGACGAGCTTGTTGTTTTTTTGGCGCAATTGGATTATTTGCCTAAGCCAGATTTCTGCGGCCTCAGAGGGTGACATGGTTAATTCCGGTTCGTTAAGGAAATGAATGATTGCATCTCTTGTATTTTCAATATTGGCCCATTCTGGGCCAAATGTCTCCATTCGTGTCCGAATCATCGGCCTGAAGTGCAAACGACCATTGAGTCCAGGAGGTGCCCAACAGTGCCAGGTCATGACTGCGACAAAGGGGCCATTGAAGTTGAACTCGTCGAATGCTTCAGGAATGTCCCAGTTGCTCACGGCCCACAAGAGCATTCGTTTGCTTCTAGCTGTTCTGGGGTAGATGGAGGAATTACGATGCAGTATAGTACATGCACAACACTGCAAAAATAAGAGAAAGGAGAAGAAAAAGTAAACCCATGTCGAGAACGATTGCTGGTGAACCAAATACATGATGCTTTCGAGATTTGAGTCTAATTCAGGTTGCCGTCGAACAATCCAGTCAGCTTCAGACTACTAGAGATTTATCTCCATATAAGACTATTTAGTGCGGTGCTCAATTGACTCTCACAGCTTAGTGCACATTACCAGGAGACTGACAGGATTCGGACCACGCTAGGCCGCGGTAAGCCATGGCTCGGATAAGGAGAAGGAGGTGACGATTACAAAGTTGAAGAGTGTAAAGTATACGAAAACGAGACACTCGGAATAACGTCTCATGCTCGTCTGCACCAGACGGATATGGAGTGATGGTAGGCGGTTACGAAGTGATAAGCGACGGCTTCGAACTGAGAGTGAATGGTGAGTTCAGAGTTGATGTTGCAGGTGGGCTCAGAGCGGTGAGAAAATCTCACACGTGACGGTGATATACTAGGTAATCACTTGAACGCGTTCAACACCAATCACCACCCTATCCATTCTTATGCCATCTTCATGTGCTATTACAGCCCTCATTGATGTGCAGCGAAAGCTTACAGACTGACCAGAGGGGATACGCCTTTAGACGACCCTTCTATCAGGCCAAGGCATTACAAGGACGTCGACCCGCTGTCATGCTATACGAAAGCGGAAGGCAGTAAATAATGAATATAACGTGTTCGCAGTCTCTAGGATCTCACGGGGCTGGGATATATATTAGGGCTCTTCCCAGCGCTGTACAGCTCGTTGCTACTCAAGCTGTTGGCCACAAGCTGCTCCCTGACACCAACGGAGAAGGATTATTTGTTGCACTTCAAGATTTCACTACTCCGTTTTCAGAACCTGACTTATTCGAAACGTACTCTCCTTGCGGCTTCCTTTGCACCTCATCATCAAACGGCATCCCAAACATCCCATTCATCAAGCTCAGCAACAACCGAGACGTTCGCTGGAACACATTATTTCCTAGCAGATATCCAACATAGTATTCTCATGACAGAATACTTTCAAGGTGTAGAATGGTTTCGTCAGGCTTCTTAATCCTTTTAGAAGGTTCTAGAAACATCATGTGATTTCCTATGGGAGTTGATTATATTGAGCTTCTGACGAACAGACTTTCCACGGAAATGGCCAATTTTTGTTCAGGCTCAAGTTCCTTCTTTTCAATAAAACCATCACTATCGTTTGAAAGTTCAAGCTCTCGGCATTCTTCGCTCTCACCACCAGTCGTGCTACCAGCGTCGATGGCGTTACGCAACCCGTCAACAAAGGGCCGGGCATAGACCTCATGAACAAAACCAACCGGAAGCAGTGCTACTGCTTCTACAGAAACGTCTGGAACAGCTTCGATGTAGGCGCTTGCAGCGACGGTGCCAAATTACGGCAAGTTGCCGAATCAGGCTGCGATCGAGTATGAATAGAGGGTTGTTGGGCCCAAACGGGCGTACATCGTTGAGGGCAAGTATGATACAGTAGTTTTGTGTAGTACCAATAATCGTCTTGCTGTGAACATGTACTGAGGTGAGTGTTGCTCTTCTCTTCACAGTTTTTGGACAAGATTTTCTGACTGTGCGTATTCTTATTGAATTTCAGAGATATATTGAATAAAACTCCTTTCGGGAAAAAAAAAGGCTCTTTCTCTTTTCGCATTGGAAATCAAATGTTGCCTCAATTCAAAGCTTCATCGATTTAGAATCCGTCATCTCATAATGAAAACAGTTCGCATGGATGAATTAAACTACGCAACCCGCCTCAATCCATTGGTCACCGAACCCACCCACCCCCTTTCATCTCACCCATTAAAACCCACCCTACGTAGCCGGCCACTCCCCGTCCTTCACCTCCACCCCCAGCATCATACACTCCTTCAGATCCCTCTCCCACCTCTCCTTCTCCTCCTCTACCTCCCTATCCCCCCACACCCACGGCCCCCAAGCCTTGTCCCTGCTCTCCCCGTCATACCCCACCCCCATAGCTTCTCTCACTCTCCCCTCCGCTACACTCTTGACCTTCCACCTCCAAAACCCCTTCTGCCCCCCTTGCAACTTCTCGTCATACACCCGATACAAGTGTACCAATAACACCGCATCCAGCGCGCTATACCTCAAAATCTCACCCGCTAGCGGTCTCACCGTGAAGACATCATAACTACCACCCAACGCCGGATCGAAGAGGCGTGGGACGAGCGCTTTGAGCACTTGGTGTTCAGCGACCAGCTGTCCCACTGGCGTTGAGACAGGTGTGCGGGGTGCCAGATCGCGGGCGATACAGTTCGCGAGGCCAGACACAAAGCGACCCGGGATATGGCGCGAGGCGTATTCCATGACTTGCACGTCGCAGATGCCCGACAGACTGATCCCGTACAGGCTGAAGAGGGCGTCGGCGTCATTGCGGACGTCGAAGAAGACTTTTGGGATGGCTGGGGACTCGAGTATGGTTTTTAGAGATGTGGAGGTTGGGGCGGGGAGGGTGCACGTGGTGGTGAAGGCGGCTGCGCCAAGGATGTGGATGTCGATTAAGTGGCAGGTTGCGGTGGGGAAGATATAGAGTGTGAGCAGGGCGATTGAGCCGTTGCGGCCGAGGCTGTGGCCTTCGAGGTCGACGTACAGTGACGGCGGGGATGTGGGAAGGGATAAGATGGTGTTGAGGAGAGCTTGGAGGCCTAGGGTAGTGGAGATTGTTGTGATGGTAAGGGGTTGGGTTTCTTGAGGTGACGGGGTCGTGGCTGACATGGTGAGAGTGGTTGGGGTTGGATGAGAGGAGTTTGGTAATGAGGATAAGATAGCTTTGGAGCCGTCAGTTCTATTGATACCTCGTATAAAAGCCTTCGCCGTGGCGCCGCCTACTTAGAGGCTATATCAGTAATAGATTGGGATGTCGGAGGCCTTTAGAGGGCACCTTGTGGTCACAGCAGCTCTCACACTCAGAGGGCAAGGACATGTCTCAAACTTTTGTATACATTAATGTAGGCGGTTAGCGAGCTACGCAGGCAAGCAAGCTGCGCACCCTAAAATACATATAAAAATCGAAAATCTACACCTTAATATCTTAACAACGGCTTAATAATAATTCTTAAAAATTTAATAAAAGATAGATAGCACTAAGGTATAAAGACCATTAGACTCCTAAGAGCTATAAATTAATATTTCTTAAAATAGCTATATTTCAGCCCCTAAATTCTATCTTAATCCCTTTTTCTCTAATATCTTGAGCAAATATTAACTTCTAGCTCCTAGAAATTTAATAGCCGCTATACCTTAGTACTATTTATTATCTATTAAACTTTTAAGAATTATTATTAAGCCGTTGTTAAGATATTAAGGTACAGTTTAACGCTTTTTGGGTGTATTTTAGGGTGCGCGACACGCTTGCCTGCGCAGCTCGCTTGCCATCTACAGTCTCCCCCCCTGTACGGGCTGCGCAGGTCAATGCGCATATCTGTGCATCGAAAGTTCGAGAACCCTGCAACATTTATATATAATTCCCTAATTGAAAATTCTTACAGATGCCTAAGCACCCCTTAAAAATGACGCTTTCTACCCCATACCGGCACCTTACCCGTGACAAACGACTACAGGTCCTTACTCTCCATAATGCAGGCCTCTCAAACAGGAAGGTTTCACGGCAATTAGGGCTGTCTAAGAGCACTGTTCGCCGTACTATACAAAGCTATACTACTGGTCCTTTTACGCCTATAAAGCCAAGAGGAAGGAAGCCTATTCTTAATACTCCTGCTCAACATTGATTAATTATTCACGCTACCTTAAACTCTAACTAAAGAAGGAAGCCTTAGAGGCAGATAATAGATAAGCTTAGAATTATAATATCTAATAATGCTCTTACTACTGTATTCTATAAAGAGGGCTACTATCGTCGAAAGGTAACTAAGAAGCTATTTATTACGCCTTAGTAGAAACTGCAACGGCTACGCTAGGCCTATAAGTACTAAGAGTGGACTAAAAGTGAATAGGACCGAGTTGCCTAGACCGATAAATCCTCCTTTTGCCTTTCCTTTGGTGATGTATTTGTTACTTGACTATCTAAAGAGGAGCTTTACCCCGATTGCCTTATTCCACGGTTTTGAGGCTATTTAGAGTGGATAGTTTGGGGCCTAATTATATTAAGATGAAAGGGACCCTTAGTATTCTTTAAAAAGGACTGGGGTAGTGTGACTAGCCAAGTTTACCGTGAGAAAATTCTCCCTTATATCCTTGCATTTCGTGAGGCATATAAAGGCTCTGTTATTGGGCCTGGAAATATGATTCTTATGGAAGATGGATTACTAGTTCATACTGCTAGGCTGAACCAAGAGGCGTATGGGCGGCATAATATTGTTAAGATATGGTTTCCTGCTAATTCGCCTGATCTTAACCCTATTAAGAATATTTGGAAGAGGCTGAAGGATGCTGTATACCGGCGGCAGCCTCGAACAGCACAGGAGATGAGGCAGGTGCTGCAGGAGGAATGGGACGCTTTTGATTTGAGTGAGATATCTAGAATCTGCCGTACTATGAGGGCTAGGTGCGAGGCAGTTATTGCAGCAGCTGGGGGGCCGACTAAGTGGTGATTACATAAAGAATTTTCATTGATTTGTATGTAAAATTGAACGGAAAAGTATGCTGGCACTTGCGTGGAGCACGTCCTATTGCACAGACCTGCGCAGCCCGTACAGGGGGGAGACTGTACGTTATATAGTTTGCTAATTAAGCGAGCAAATAACAATCAAGCAGACGTTCCATGAAACAAGCAAGCAAGTAATCAAACAGAAGCCCCAATTTTAGGCAAGCAAGCAAACAGAGGGGCGACTATTTATCGCACTTCTTCCGCCTCAGGTCGTTCTTTCTCACACTATTCTTTACTCTAAGCTTTCACGGGGCAGGTATCGGGTAAGGTATCAGTGTTTTGAATGGATAGGATTTCGCCCCATAAGCCTACCCTTATTCAAATTAGGCGTTGCAGATAGCTAAATAGGTTATGCAGGAGATCTTTTAACCTTTCGAACCCTCACCAGTTAACTTCCCTACCACTTAAAACCATCTTCCCCTTTTTTGCATAATAGGCTCGAGGTTTATTAGATGGGCCAGAGTCCCACATTTTGAATTTCTTGCCGAGCTCTGGGAGATATTAGCTATCAAAACCTCCACTCCTGTAATGAAAATCTAATCGATTACGTACCAAAGCTAGAATTAAAGAGTGCGAACATACCGTTGATAGCGCATGTAGGAGTAAGTCCGTGATCATGTGCTGGCATGTTGATGTTGATGAATGGGATTCGAATTCGGAGAGACGTGTTGCCATTGTATCTTGATATATGCCTGTATCCCAATCAGTGATGTCAATACTAGCCTTCTTTGACGATCAGCCTGAAACTTTCAGCCCTGGAGTACTTGGTATTTCCTTCTCTGGACATGCAGGATGACAGAATTCTCCCACGCTAGCCTCTTCCACACTAATGTCAAGCTGATGGCATGTTATCTTTCTCAGTCAGCGCCTAACAACAATCCTCAGATGCTTTTATCAATTGTTTGCAAATGTTCTGTTTAAAGAGGTCCACCATTTTATGGACCACACCTGGAGTCATTCGATTCTAATGCACCACTCGTGCATCACAACGGCTAGAATTCCCATTCTCAGCCAGCCCTTTCTTCAGCACTCAAAATAATATTGCCCCTTCTTCGCCGTCTCCTACTTTCGCCAACGTCGAGACTAGCAGTGTTTAAATTGTCGATGGAATTGTGTGTGTATTCCCTAATAGAAGTCCGCAATACGATACTCGCGGGAAATATGAAATTCAAAGCCTGGCATTAGGTAGGCGTCAAAAGAAGCTTGAAGAGTATTAAATGACTTTTCGGAGCGCCTATAGTCTCCAGAGTGCCTCAGAGGGCTGTGTAAGTTGAGGGAAGAAAGCGGAATGGAGAAAGCTATGCTTGGTGTATCATATCATTTAGCTTATACTTACAATAGCTTCTCCGAGGGGAAAAAGTCCGCCAATAAAAAAGGGTGCCAGAATCTAACTCCAACCTTGTCGAGAGCACTCTGCGTCTATAGATTTAATACAGGCACGTTTCGCTGCAAATATTCATACCAATTCGGCAATTTGCGTTTCGCCTCCGTCATGCTCGTAAGCTGCAAATCCTCAATCGCACTTGCCCATTTCACCAGTTGGGCTTCGCTCCACGCCGTTCCCATCAGCGCAAGCCCAAATGGCATGCCCGTGCTCGAGTGCGTGCCAGCTGGGAGTGTGATCATGGGATAGCCAGCTTGCGCTGCGATCTGGTACGTTTGAGCGACGTCAGGTGGGACAAGGAGGGCGTCGACGGGGTTGCCACCATTGGCTAGCGCTGCGTCGATGCCGTCTTCGCGTGTCGAGCGCTGGCAGAAGGAGAGGGCTTGGTAGTACATCTCGTCCATGACCCCTTTGAGTTCCAATGAAGCGAGAAAGCCGTCTAGACCAGAATAAAATGCTGGAATGCCAAGCGGCCAGGAATTACCGCCTTCAGTACCGTCGTTGGCGTAGTTGTATGCTACAATATCTTCCAGGCTGCGGAATTTGTGTTTGTCAGTTCGGAGAGGTATGATTTAATGTTATTATAGAAATCGACCTTGACGACCGTGTATTCTGATTCGTTAGGGTAGCCGCGCGTTGTACCATAGTCCCAGTTCCAATAAGGCGCGCCAATAGTTTGGTAGTCAGGAAGTTCGGTGTTATTGAGAATGGTTGCACCAGCAGCTTCGATTAGAGATATGAGGGAGAGGAGGATATTTTGTTGTTCAGAGTCGGCATAAACCCAGAAGCTATTCCATGGGATGCCAAAGGTAGCACCATTGAGGGCGGGCCTGTTAGTCAGAAATTGGACGTACCCACCGACAGGAGTTTTCCCTTCTTGAGCGAGCGTGTAGTTGTCCCGAGGATCAACACCGTAGATTGCATTCAGTGCATACGCGACATCTCGAACAGTGCGTCCAAATGTGCCAACTGTATCTTGGTGGATACTCTCAGGAACGACACTAATGATAAATTAGATGACCATCGATATTGTAAAAAAGAGTACAACCTACCCAGCCCTGGAAGTTAAGCCGACCGTGGGCTTAATACCGACAATGGCGTTCCGTTCGGCTGGACTGATCACTGACAAAACTCAGTATTGCTCATCTCTAAATTGAATCACATGTGATGTAGGGGAATGGAAGTCTTCAAACTTGCTTATCAAACATAAACCGAGTGTTTACGCAGAGTGTTGGGGGCCTTCGACAACTGTCGCACTGAGCTCGCCATTGACAGAGTGATCGTGTGCCTGTCTCGAGAGCGACCAGACAACGTAATAAAACCAACTCACCGAAAAGTATCCGTTATCGCGGTAATCGCGATAATTTATCGACGATAACGATAATTTATCGCGATAAAATACCGTTATCGTTGCCCAGTCTGCTGACTCCTAAGCCACTGATAAGGTCTACACCAAGTTTGTATCACCAAATATCGTGTTACCGAACGATGAGGCTGTTTCTCGGAGGTATCCAGCCCTGCTCATTAGTTTGAGGCTCAGTTAGCACCGCAGGTCTGGCCGTCGCATGTAAAGCCATCTAAATATGCCTCGTCCCTAGACTCTATTCTTCTGTAAGCGCTTCAGCCAGGCAATGCGGCGTGGGCGGCGTGTCAACTTCATTCAGCCCCTACCGTGCCCCACAGGGTTTACTTTCTCAATTCTCTATTAAAATGTTAATTCTTCCTTCGTCCTCCCCACCAAGTTTCTTCCGATCTACCAAACACAAACTCTCTGCACTTTTCAAACATTACAATCCCTATTGAAACAGGTCGAAAATGACCGTCCAGACTTCTCTAGCCCTCCTCTCAATCCTCACCCTACTCACCTACCCCACCGCCGCGGCCACAGTAACAACAACAGTCTGGTGGCCCGACGACAACAACCAATCCTTCGCCGGCTCCGTCGTCCCCCCAGACAAGAACACCGGCCTCACAACTCTCGCCCTGACCTGCGACAATTCAACCGACCTCCTCAATTGCGAAGGCGGCCTCATCACCATGGGTGGCTCCACGTTTTACCAATACGTCACGACCGATTTCCTCAACGACTACACGGTATCGCTCGGGTGCAGCATGCTTCCCTCTCTCTCTGGCTCAGCCTCCTGCTCGTACTCCATGGGCGGAACGGGCGCATGGCTCGCTGCTTGCTTTACTGATCCTGGGACCGGTATCTCGGGTGCGGTGTCTACGGCGTCTTTGTCGGGTGCGGTGTCTACCGCGTCTTTGCCGGGTTTTTGCTACGGTACAGGCAGCACGATACCTCAGAGTGAAGCCACCCAGTCCACCGTAGTGCCGCCAACATCTATTGGTTATCATAAGGTCGTTATTACGGCTGGAGCGGAGCTTCTGCCCTCGGCGAGCACGGGTGCCACGCCGTCGATCAGCGGGCCGTCAGCGACCCCTTCTTCAAATTCGTCAGTCTCATCGCTGGTCCAAACTTCAGTTTCAATCTCAATTTCAATTTCGTCTGGGACAAAAACGAGTTCTGCAGCCGCAAAGGTGTCATCGGGAGCTGCCGTTGCAGACGGTATGCGATTTGGGGCAACGGGCGCAGGTGTTGTGGGATTTATTATAGCTGCATTTACTTTATAGGCGCTTCGCTTTTCTTTATACCTTTTAATTCTTCACAATGCCACCTCCCCATGTTCCAAGGCGTATTTCACCATTTTGCTCCGCGGAGGAGGGAAAAAAAAAGGCGCTAGATAGTTCGTCATGTACGCAAGTATATTTAATAGCATATTTCTATGCTTTTAAATTAGCGTTCTTACTATGAGTGAAAAGGGAAGAAGAGCTTCTAGGGGCTTAAGACGCTTGTTATCCGGCAGGTGCTTAAGTAGAGGTGGCTAGCTTCTAGGCCTTATGCTATACTATATTCTAGTTGTAAAGAGAGGCAGTACTAGATGCCTTTTCCCGCCTTGCGAGCTTCACTGCAAGCGTTCTCCAAGATATACGTGAAAGCGTATATTTCATCACGGCTGCATCCCACCCTTCAGGTTCCTAGTCCAGCTGTAAAACTGTAACCCCCTCCTCTACTTCTCCAGGATAGCGCAGCATTTCTCAATATCTACTGGAATGATTTGCCAGCGGCCACATCGCATTTCTCATCCGCTATCTCCCAAGATTCACCCTTCTTATATGCTCATACAACCATGATCTCATTACATTACAACTGTTCCACAAAAACGCCTCCACAGCCGCACAGTAAAAAAAAAAGAAAGCCAAATGCACTCCTTCACTATTCAATATGAATACAACGCCGCAGATGCAACAATCCCGACATCCCTTTGTTCGCGGCGCAAAAAGCTGTACCCGAATCAGACAACGAATCCTCCTGCTCCACGGTACCTCTCTTCTCACATAAAACCCATCTGCTACGAATCCCTTCATCAATCACCCTCCACTAACCTCCTCCCTCCCTGTCAAACTTCCATGCGGCACCTGCCCCCCCTTCGTCGCGCCCCCATTCGCCTGCCAGTTATCCAACAGCCTCCCTACCTCCCTGAAACTAACTGGTTTCGTCATATACAAATCAAAGCCACTAATAAATGCTTCGCTCTGATCTTTTCCACTCGCCAGCCCTGTAAGCGCAATAATCAGACTCGGGGGCGGCGTCTGCATAGGTCCAAAAGAAGCCGCGACCTCGGATTCGATCTCACGAATCTGACGGGTGGCCGCGAAACCGTCGAGGATGGGCATGCTGATGTCCATGAAGATAATATCGGGGGGTTGGGGCGGGACAGCGGTAATGAGATCGCGGAAGACGGAGACGGCTAGTGCGCCGTTTTCGGCTGATGAGACGGTCTTATATTTTCGTTTCTTCATAAACATTTGGAGGAGGCGGAGGTTTACGGCGTTGTCTGTGAGGTTGTTAATGTTATAGTTTATCGAATAAGGCGGATATTATTCAGTCTTGGCAAGTGAATAAAGAAGAGCCAGGGTGAAGAATGAAGATGGGAAATATGCAAGGTTAACATACCATCAACTAAAAGAAGACGAGGTGGTCGAGATGCCGTTGATATAGGTATCGGAGTGATGAGGGCGACTTCAGGGGTCGTGGTTACCGCACCAGCAGGAGTCATTGAAGCAGTCGGAGGAGGCTCATGGAAGCAGAGCTCGGGACGCGTAGGAGACATAGTTCTCCGGTGTTCCAACTTCGGACTATCATTATTCGATTGCGTCATAAAGATACTAGGGCGCGTGGCAGATCTGTCGATGATCCCTGCTGTCTCTAACATCGTTCCTGCGATTGATTTATGTGGCTCAATATCCTCAGCTGCACTAGGCCTGTCGGCCGGGAATGGATATTCTTCCTTTTCTTCCATGCTGGCGATCTTTTCAGTTAGTTGCCAGGTATCCATGGCCATGTTTGCGTTGCTGCTATCCTTGTTTGCTAGTACCTCACCTTGCCTCAGAACAGTGATATCAGGGGCTTCGGGGTCGCTTGTGGTCAAGGTGATTTCCTCCATAGCCGTGACAACACGGTCCACACTATCAGCGGAATCAGGAGGCCTGTGTTCGGGAATGCTGTCAGGAGATTTTTGTCTCTTCAATGTTTCGAATCCTAGTCGAAGGGCACGAGCGAGTTTATAGGGTCCAGCTGGAAGGCACACGAATTCAAGAATACAGTCATCGGAAGTCATATCCGCCGAGGCAAGTCTGGATGTGTTTGAGCAAAATACGAGAATAATAGGCTGACTTCGGCGTCTGGTATCCTGCATAGGAAATCAATTCAGCTTGGTATACCATGACTGAGGGATTTTTATTAAAATAGCGAGATTGTTCTTACCATTGAACTGAGAGCCTCTAACAGCAAAGCAAGGTCGGTCTCGTCAACAGCAATAACATCGGCATCGGAAGTAGGTGACCAATCTGTAACGCTAGAAAAGCCATACCATGCGGTAAAGTAGTGTGTTAGTGTACCACGCAGGAATTCTGCAGCTTCGACTTCCTCGCTGCTGTGCAGGTTGTGCTCATTCCAGAAAAGTACCACATTACGACCCTGAGAGGCCTGCTTGATAACGGTCAAGCTGTCGTCTTTCACCCGCTCAATGGTGCTCCCAGCTGAGCTAGGTGTCGTCGAGCTACTACTGCGCGATGACATGGTGGACATTGGAAGTGTGACGGTCACCTCAGTACCTACTCCGAGGGTAGACCTGATGCTGATTTCGCCATTCAACATGTTGACAATCCCTTTTACTAGCGACAGGCCAAGGCCAGTGCCTGGGTTGAGACTTGACTCTTGGGCAAAAGGTGTGAAGAGTTTGTTTCTCATGTATTCGGGCGAAATGCCTTGGCCAGTATCGGTGACGGTAAGCGTTACATATGTTGAAACATCGCGATTCTGTGAGTTGTTCGCTCCTGTCTTCTTCTCGGCGTCTTTCGCATCGAGTTTCACTTTGATATAGCCCCGTTTAGTGTATTTGAGCGAGTTCCCGAAGAGATTCATAACGATTCGTCTGAAAGCCCCAGGTTGGGTGACAAAACTCCAGTTCCGGGCCGAGATGTCGATGATTATCTCAACTTCAGCTTTCCGGATTTGGCTGGAATCGCGCGTAACATCTTTCATCATGCTCTTCTGGTTGGCTCCACCTGCCGCGACTCGATTGCGCGGGTTGATCGGAACATCAGCACCTTCAACTGTCGTGATATCTTTGAAGACTTGGCCAGTGGAAACTCCCTCGACCACCTCTTCCGTAATAGCTGCCAGATCGACGTCGCTGTAGATGCTTAGTTGTGGTTGTAGGCTAGTGCCAGTGACAGAAGTTGGTAATCCACGTCTTGCGGATCTGCTCGCTTTTTTCGAATTCCTTTCGAACGCGTTCAGCCTGCTGTAATCCAGAACCATATTAATGGTATCCAGAAGCGTTCTCGCACAGGAATCGGCAGTATCGATCAAAGACCTTTGAAAGGATGTGCACTCGGTATCCGTCAAAAATTCCATTGACGCGAGAATTCCATGCAATGGGGACCTGAGCTTTGTAAGAATTTTATGCGAAACAAGCGGACTATTTCGATAATGTCTATGGGCTCATACCTTAATTCGTGGGATATGCTCCCAATAAAATCACTTTTCTGCTGATCTGCTGCTAGTGTGGCCAGGCGCCCTATCTCTGTCATGACACAGTTGCAAAATGCAATGCAATAGAGAAAATCCGGGTTGTGGGTAATGTCATGGAATTCGTAGGTATTGTACACAAAGCAAGCAGACCATCTTGACAATATTGAGTCCCAAAGAGGGAGGAAGATAATTTGGCGCGCTCCAGGGAAATGTTTTAGAAGAAGCGATGCTTCACTTCCAGACGGGAAATTCTTCCTACTCAAATGGAGATTAAAAGCCACTTGATCGTCTCCGGAGGAACTTGATCCAAGAAAGCCTTCGGTATCTAAGGTAAAATGCTTGCCACGAGGGTACCGTTTAACGAGCTTCAACAAGTCCGTAGGTGCCATAGGTTTGAAACCCTCAGTTCGGTGGCCTTGCTTAGCACCCCATGAGGAGGCTGATCCCGATGCACCTAATACACCTGAAAGGAGACCGTGCTCCTTTGGTTGTCTCTCATTGCCTCTGAATTGCCCATTTCGGAGAGACTGACTTATCGAGCCAACAGATGATCCTTGGCGTGAGTGAACGTCACCCCTAGTGTTTTCATTGACATGCCGATCGGTTTGGTCATCTGATTCTCGCTCACGTTCGCCACGGAAAGAGGTCATGGTATCGAGGAACACTACCCCTCCTCCCTTTTCTAACGACAAGGATTCATATAGGAGATGAGCAGCCCTCTTGAAAGTATTCAAAACGTCATCTTCATTGACCCGTTCGTGGCTGGACGTATCTGAGTCTGTCCTTGTTGAGTGTATTGAAGTAGCGTAATCTGTTTCCTCGCCTCCAGTGAGATTTTCCTGGGTCGGCTTCCTCCGATGTGTTCCATGATTAGCGCCTGCGATGGGACTCCGATACGACACATTAGCCGGTATGCCGTTGGGATGTCTAGGGGGCGATGGCTTCACTCGAAGGCTAGAGGCTTCTTTCGGAGATTCACCAGTAAAAGATTTCAACTCTACATCGACACCCGAGATATTATGGAGAGCTTCAGGCACGGCTCCATCAGTAGCGGAATTCCGGGTTGGGCCTTTGCGAGATTCTTTTAATGGAGAGGTTCGCCTACGTTTTCGAGACTGATGCTCCGGGTCCACGAATGCGGCAAGACACATGTTCATGTTCATTGCACGTTTGCGCTCCTCTTTCTCCTTCATCATCTCTAGATGTGTCATGATGTTCTCGCTCATGGTAGTCAGGACTTCATTATGTTAGCTTGTAGAAATCCCCTTCAAGTGTACACCCTACATTTTATGTTTGTCTCGCTTATAGGTTCCTTGACCACAGCATCAAGCGCAAATAGACTCCCAATATTCACACCTTTCCGTGTCCGAATCGGCACACCGCAATAGTATTTGAAATATGGAGGCCCTTGGACGAAGGATAACTGGTTGAAGCGAGGGTCCTGCTCGAGGTTGAGGACTTCAAAGTAAGCGGGACTCCCATCGAGTCCGGGCATTGTTTGTAGAGTATGCTCGCAGAGACGACCTTGTTTCGGAACACTGGTGCACTGATGTGGCGTTAGATATGTCTGGCAAAAGGTTTCTGGGATACAAGGCGCTCTCACTCCAGCCCATATTGCATCCCCGGGGTCGTCATATTCGCTGCTCTTCTCCAAATTCAGCGTCTTGGTACTCTCCGCCACGAAATACTGTATTTCCCTATCTATCAAGCTGATCAAGGATCGCTGTACATTCAGCCGCCATGAAACCAGCTGCACATGGGCGGTCAAAACGGTGTCTGCCTGGCTGCTTTGGGATGCCGAGAGAATTTTGGTAGGGTCGTAGTATTTGTGGAGCTCCCTTGCCCTTATCGTATCTGCTGTTCCCAGATGAGGTCTTCGTGTTGGCACTGACGGTGCGTCGGTAGCCGCGTCCATCGCCGAAATTCAGTAAAGGGGAGTTTTGATGACGTGATAGGCGGGAGCGGGAGTGGTGGTTGTGATGGGGGCAGAGGCCTCGTTGAGGTGAAGGTAAGCCAGGCGGTAATCCCCAATCTCGCAAAAGAATGGCAGAACTTCTTCACTACTTCTTGCGCTTGCGCAGCGCGCTCTCTCTCGGCGTATTGATCTGTGGGCATAGTAGAGATCCGCGCACTGAAAAAGTTGGAATAGGCGTCTGGATCGCTTTTCAGGCCAAGTTCAAGATTTTCGAACACCATCAATGCCTGTCACGCCGGACCGTAATACTGCAAGGGTCCATCCTATTATTATTTACCTGGGTATTCACTATTACATAGTAGTGTCGAATAATACTATCAAGTAACATTTTGGCTATTACATCTTGGAACTGGCCTCGGTAGTTTCTCTTCTACCTAGATATTATAGACTGCTTAAAACACTTCCAGGCTGCTTGAGCCGAGCCTGCGCAAAACTTATCCAAGCGCGCATACAAAAACGATAAAGCCTTCATCAGGCCTACAGAAACCCAGACATCATCCACATTACATCAGCGTTACCGCTAATATTACAAATTTGCTAGCCATACAGCATATTAACAGGCTTGTCCAACGGACTATGCTCCATAATTCCAAACGCCAATTTCGTCATGCACAAATCCTAGGTATTCATTCTCTTCAGCCTCCCGGGAAGGCACCAAAAACCTCTCAGAATCAGATCATTTCGTTCGTTCAACGACGTGGGCAGTCTTGGCATTCGGCGTACAAAGCCGAGCAAAATTCGCGAATGAGATATTGGCCCGCGTCTGTTGCGACGAAATGGTTTTCGCGACAGCGCCACTCCCACTGTCCTTCTTTGTTTCTCGCGAGGAGATTCTCCCCTGGGGACCAAGTATCCAGGCTGAAGGTGATACGCTGGAAGCAAGGTTTGGCGGAGTCCTTGAAAGCCTGCGACGCGTGATACCACACCCACAGTGGGTTCCAGAGAGGGTCACCGATGGCTCGGACATGTAGATTCAGGTCCTCTGCCTTTTGGACACCCCGCAACCTCTCGCAGATCTTGTCGCGAAGAGGCCAGTCCTTGGGCATAGTACGGGGATCTTCAGCCCCTAGCATCTTCGATGTCGTGACGAGACGAAGATCGCACTTTCGTATTTGTTTGAGTGTTTCGGATCTGATAGGCCAGATGTCGCGTTCTTTTGCGTTCTTCTGGTCCACGGTGAGGGTGAATTTGGCTTGCTTACAGAGGAGATCCATGTATTCCTCATAGACTTGGTGGTTCGAGAGCATGACCCAGTTGCTGGTGGAGGGTGCCGGCCGCTGTGGCAGAAGCCACCCAAATCTGGAGAGCGCTTTCGGTGATGGCGTACATGGTGGGTATGAAGGATTCTGAATTAGGTTCTCGTATACAATGTCTCGAAGTTCTCTCGGTAGATCCAAAAAGGGAAATGGTGTGACTTCGTGGGGTGCTTGCATGCTGAAATGCCGGACAAAGAAAGGAACGGAGATAAGGACTGTCACAACGAGTGACCACACGACAAGTTGCCATTCTGGCGACAGTCCTGATAATAAGGATAATGGTGTAAAAAACATCGTGGTTGTGTTGTTACGGTCACCGAGTGATGGATCCCCGAAAGCGTCAGCCAAGGCGCTGTAAAGGGGTCTCAGGGCTGATATTGATCGAGTTACAGTTGTAGACAGAGGCAAAAAAACGAATGACGGCAGAGCAAACGTGTTAGTGTCCAAACATTCAAAAATCGAGGTTGTGCGAAGCGAAGCCAGGGTGACTGGACTTGATATATGCTGCTGGTGCCTTGATGTGATCACCTGCCAGGATCATAGCACCGCCACAACCTCCTCGACTGCGCAGATACGAACTGGGGCTGAGTCCGACATTCGCGAATCACAGACTTGGGCCTGGCAAGTCGAGAGAGTGTGAATTGAGACTTGAAACTCGAGGCTTGGTGTTTGGAGGAGAGGCTTTTCTCAGCCATCAAAGAACTCAGGTCGATTGAAGATGCCGTGTTTGCAATGAGAAGGCTGGTTGCAACTTGCACCGAGGAGAGTTTAAAAAAAAAAAAAAGAAAAAAAAAAAGTGCAGACAGTCGAGTCAGTATGTAGTCATTTGAATCTTTGAGATGCCAGTCGTCGCGTGTGGAGTTGACGTGGCCTTGCAAGCAACAAATAATCAAAGAAACGAAGATGGTTGAAGTGGTGCAAAGCCCCTGTGCGTACCTTGCATAAAAAGGCGTCATCTCAGGGTCGTGTAAAAGGCGCCAAACTTATGAAACGAAGCCCGCTGTTTTATCGCCTCCACCGAGCTGCCGATCACTGCTCATCTTCTTCACGCAGTTCGGGTCATGCGGAACGACATTGTCTCTGTTAGACTCTAATTAAACGAATTGGATTGTAGTATGTACGGCCGGAGACGTTTCGTTTCCACGTGCTCCAATCACCTCAAGTTCAAACATCCTTAGACTTTCGTCAGGGTGCATCTTCAGCCCAACGAGTCTCAAAACATATCTATGACGCGGGATGGCACTACCACAGGACTTTTCTAAGTAGAAGTCCACCAGTCTAAATATTCCTAAGCAAGTCCCGCTTTCGGCCCCCGGGACCTACGTAAGGCTACCGTGTTCCAGGAGAAGTGTGTATATGCTCTTATTTCAAAGCGAATAGCAAGTGCACTGGGAGTACACAAACAATACTACCTTACCTCGCTTGCTCTATTTTGCCACGGAAAGAAAGACGGAGACCATAGACGGGATCTCAAGGCTCTCCAGAAATGAACTGTGAAGCGGCCGATGCAATGGAAGTTGTCGATGCGACATAAGCATGGTCCGCATGGCAAGCTGATACCTTTGTAGAACCCTAGCATCACCCCGATTTGGCAAGTAACTGCACCTACAAGCATCATACATTCGGTACGCTCATGTAAGATCCCGGCTATCTCAGATCTCTGCGCTATGATCTCTGCTTTTCTGGAACGCCGGAGTTGATGCTTAGGAAGTCACCGTGTGCTTTGGTCGAGCACCGACATCAATTTCAAGAAGTCTGTAGACGCCGAACATATTTCTGATCGGAGTTGACAGGACTGGAGATGGAAACTGTTTTTGTCAATTCCTAAGATAACGGGCGGAAGAACGGAAGTGGTTATTGGTGTGTCCCACGTTTAGATGCCGACCAATATGGAGAGAACATGGGTGTATGATTTCATTTGAAAGATGAACAAAATAATGAAAGTGTGATTGAGAGCTCAACAAAGAAACCAATGCCGATCAATCTTCTGAAAAACCTCGAACTCGCTGTTCTTAGCTGTCTAAATAAATGCGCAGAAAACAATGACCTCAATTATTCGGCGGACCCCCGTGTTGCATGACGCTCACCTGATAGACACCGGAACTACTGTAATAACCTTGAGCTTCTCTGCGTTATCGATGAGTACCTACAACGACTTTGAACTAAATTTTCTGTGTAATGGCCACTTTGAGACCAATCTACACACAAATCCAACGAGTAGTCCCTCGAGTGACTTCGGTGTTAAGTGAGCTAAAATGTAGGTGCCCGTCAGGGCCGTCTCGGCTGATCAGCGGGCTTCGTCAACTTCAATCCCCCCAATTTCTTCCTTCCTTCAACCCCACCCCAGCACAAAGTCCGTTGCAACGAAGACTCTACACTATGACGTCCACAGGAAATTACGAACTCCTTTGTTTGGAGAACCCATTACTTGACATTCAAGGCGTAGGGTACGCGCAATTGCTCCTTCTGACCGTACCCCCACGAGCTCGAAATCTGACAGACTCTGCAGAGATGAAAAACTCCTCGAGAAGTATGGCCTGAAGGCCAATGACGCGATATTAGCCGAAGAGAGGCATATGGGACTGTACGAGGACTTGCTTCAGAACCACGATGCTAAGCTCATTGCTGGTGGAGCAGCGCAAAACACAGCCCGTGGAGCTCAGGTAAGTGCCTGTTCGCCGTTACAGCAAAACCGTCGAACTCCACAGATTCTGATGAGTGTTTCTATGGTAGTACATTCTCCCGCCAGACTCTGTCATATACATTGGCTGCATTGGCAAAGACAAGTATGGCGAAACCCTCAAAGACATCTGCAGCAAAGCTGGACTGCGCGTGGAATACCGTTACGATGATGAACAACCAACAGGGCGGTGTGGTGTGGTTATTACCGGACATAACAGAAGTATGTGCACAGACCTTGCTGCTGCAAACTGCTACAAGCTTGATCACTTGAAGAGCCCGGAGATTTGGAAGCTTGTGGAGCAGGCCAAGGTCTACTATGTGGGAGGATTCCACCTGACAGTGTGCGTGCCTGCAATATTGGCATTGGCGGAGGAGGCTGCGGCTAAGAACAAAGTAAGAACTTGAGTGTAATAGAAGCATTCATATGAAGAATCATTGCTGACTCGGTAATAACAGGTCTTCATCATGAACCTCTCCGCGCCTTTCATCCCACAATTCTTCAAGGGCCAGCTCGATCAAACCTCACCGTACTGGGACTACTTGATTGGAAACGAGACCGAGGCTCTCGCGTACGCCGAATCTCACTCTCTCGGAACCACAGATGTTAAGGCCATTGCAAAGTCAATCGCATCCTTGCCCAAGAAGAACACCAAACGACCCCGGACTGTGATCATCACACAGGGTACAGACCCAAGCATTGTAGTAGTCGGTAAAGAGGACGGAGAGGTCACAATCGCAGAAGTACCAGTTCATGCAATTGAGAAATCTCGAATCTGCGACACTAACGGTGCTGGGTAAGTTACACCTCCAAAAAGAGAGGTAGAATAGTACTGATGAATGCCTACCGCTAGTGACGCTTTTGCCGGTGGCTTTGTAGCTGGAATTGTTCAGGGCAAACCTCTCGAGACCAGTGTCGATATGGGACAGTGGTTGGCGAGACTCAGCATCCAAGAACTCGGTCCTTCGTAAGTAATTCCAGAACTCTTACAACCTTGCCATATTTTACTCACGTTGTCTCCAGCTTCCCATATCCCAAACAAACATATACCCACACATAGTGCGCCGCCTGGCGGAGCGCAGGCGCTCGTGCATTTCAACAATCTACGAGACAATGACCTCAACATACGGTCGTTTATGAACGTAACGATGGCTAAAAGCTGAATGATCTCAACGATCCATCTTGGCGAGTGTATGCCCACGAGCAGCCTCTTCGATAGTGCTGTACGCCTGTGTCAGATAGCAAAGGCGGAAGGCAACTGCGCGGAGGCCGGATATTGGCAGACAGAACTGCTTTCGCTAGCAATAGGATCCTTCTTTTATTGTGACCAATTCCCTTTGCTCCTTTGCTGACCTATAGGGAGACTTCGAAGCATCTACTTCAGGCATACTGAAATCCCTATACAGACAGGGCGCTGACAGTCTGGCGTTGGATCAGAGGTCTGTACACGCTACTGGGATTCTTACCTACTAAACCACCATCTTCGTAGTCTGAGGTCGGTTCAACAGGTTTATCTATTCTGGTAGTAATAGAAGAGAAGATTTCTAGATACGTGTTAAGGATAAGCAGGGAGAAGATTGACATTGCCTACAGTACAAGATCGCAGTTCATGCTCAAGTAATCCAAACGTGTGCATATTTACCCTCTTCGAACACCTCCACGCATGGTTCCATGGACGTAACAGTCTTCAATCTTATTCCACTTGAGCTCTTAGCTGCAGTCTGGAATATCAGAGGCACTCTTGCACCTTTGCAAATTACAATAGGATCGCCCTTTTTTACAATATATAGATCCAAGCCGATGTGTCTTTTGGTCCTGAATAGGCGTCGGTTGGTTGCCACGGTCATATCTGAGCAGAAATTCATCAGTGGTCACGCTAAGAGATCAGTCTTCGCCATGTCCATGCCCATCTTCGCGATTGATGGTAGAGCCAGCACTGAATTGGTCCACTTCAGGTACTTCGAGGTCGGCAGATTGCGGAACTTGGAACGAGCGGTTTCATCCAATCGACAAAATCCCGCCTTGGCTGTTTCGAATCCACCCGATAACCTATCAGCTGCCAATTTCCGCCAATACGCATCAAGAACGTCCTCCCCAGTGTGGACGCACTTCGTGCCAGACCGAGCTGGCGATATTTTTTCCCACTCGTTGAAAACAACTTGCTCGTTTGGGATGCGATTAATTCTCCCAATAAAAGAGAGACCCTCCTCACCCTCATGGCCATAATTATCACCGATTTCCTTGGTGCGTCCAATCACTAGTCCGGAGATGGCGATTTCGGATTCTTCTTGGTTCGTTGCAACACTGTACGCGATGTCTTCAAGGCTCGCTTTACATTTGTAGATGTTTACAAAAAATGCAACAACATGGACACGTCGGCCGCGGTCCATTCCGAAACCCATGCTGGAAGATTAAGGGATTTCGAAGTGTTCGGAGCCCGGCCAACACTGAGAACATTCACGTTTGTGCTCTTGATGAACAACTAACGGGCCACCGTCTTGTGTAGCTCTCCAATCGGGTTCATGTAATGGG
Organism: Lepidopterella palustris CBS 459.81; assembly: GCA_001692735.1. Lineage (NCBI taxonomy): Eukaryota > Fungi > Ascomycota > Dothideomycetes > Mytilinidiales > Argynnaceae > Lepidopterella > Lepidopterella palustris. The sequence goes on from KV744969.1 coordinate 21,852, forward strand.
GCCCAATGTTGAGCGTATCTGGTCAGCAGGCATCTATCAAACCACAAAGCGCGTGGACTTTGTCGTTCGTGTCTGTACTGAACTTGAACTCGCCAGCTATCAAGAGCAAAGGCAACAAAGACTGCGTTTTCTCATCTTGTATGAACTGGCGCATTCCCTCCATTTCATGCACCCGCCAGAGCTTTGAATTATCCCATATCGGCAATGCCATTTCATACGCTTGTTTAACCGTGTTAAAGAACTCTCCCCAGTTTAATCGGCAGTCACCACGGATGACTTGATAGAGCCTTCGAAGCCACAAGTTCCTAGATGATCCATACTCGAGTGAACCAATCTCTACTTAAGAAAGCTAGGACGGCCTTGTAATCAGGATCGAGCATCTATGGAAATCTGAGTGCCTTCTGTTCCTCGATGCCCAATTCGAAAAATTTGCAGGTATCTGAATTGGCTTTTCGCGTCGTCTTAGCCCTGTTGAGAGTTCGTATCGGGCTCTTAGCTCTGTACGTGCTATCCTCCTCTCCCCCAGCCAGATCAAGGTCTATCCCGCTTCTCATACATCTAGCGCATAGTGGCCACTTGGCGTTCCTTCTCGCGATCGTCGTTTTGATTGATGCAAATTGCATCTACCCACAACATCATAGTAGTGTTCCCGTCGCGAATTTGCGCAAGGCTTAAGAGAGTTCCATCCCGATATCTCCAATGTGTTCGTTGCAGATGGTTGTCTTTTTTGGCTTGGGTTGTCCCAGCGTATGAGAGTGACGAATAACCCTGCTCGCAATACAGCGGGATAGTGGGCATGATGGTTAGGTTAGGAACTCAACAGCTGTGTTGGGTCTAGTAAGGCTTCGCGAACGTCAATTCTTGATCCCACGGGAAAGGCAAATGGAGCAGAAAGGGGGCGTGGCAAGCAAGCCGCTTTAAAACATGCTTGGACGGCTTGCGAGGGACTTACCTAGCTACCTAAGAGCATTATTTGTGATGAGGTTAGCATTCGTCGACGAAAATAAGGCAACTAGTCACATCATGTTCACGCAAGCCTAGTGTTGGGCATCTCACGAGCTGCGACTCTGACTGACTGCAGAGGCGGTTGAGCTTTTGACGCTGTGATTAGCTGAAGTTGAACAAAATCATTGTGCTTGGAGCTGGCGAAGTCTGCCTTGTCGGCCTCCTACAGCTATTCCACATTCACTTTCGGGATTGTCAGCTGAGGAAAGTACTGATATATTGAAGAAGAGAACTCTGTCGATTGAATGAGCAGGAAGCTCCTATCTATATACTATCGAGGAAGAGTCATCATACCCCTATTACTAGGCCCTGATTGCTGACAGGGATGCTCCTACAATTTTCCAATTTCCCTGCGACCTTTTCGGGCCTCTGCGATCTTCTCACTATTATTACACATCTTATCTCCAACATCAGTACTTTCAGACATGAAGGCGCCCACCGCCAAAAAAAAAAGTCAGCTCTGCTCCCGTTTATCTTGTACGCTCCTCAACACAACGCAACCAAACCCCGGAATCATAAACCTCAAATCCCGCATCTTCATGCTCTTACCAGACGCCAACAACTGGAATCTCTGCCATCTGGCACCTGCCGCTTTTTCCAAAATAATATGAACTCCGGGTCTACGGATGTCATGCATGCAGCAGCATCGGGAGTGACATGAGAAGGTTATTGGCGACGGTGCACTATTTCGGGAGGTTATAGGTTGCGGCTTTGGAGGGGGGCGGTTTTCCTAAAGATAATGTACAGTAAGTATCAAAAGGGGCGGTAAGAGTTTAACTTTGGCAGAAGCGCAGGTCCAGATAGGGCGGCGGGATGGCGAGTTTGGTGGATGGGCGGATGACGGCTAGGCCTCCATTCTAGGGAGTGCTTGTTGTATATGCTGGGCCGTATACGGTAAATAGCAAGGGTATTTACTTTGAATCCGCGCTTCCACTTGATGGATGGCCTAAATAAATAGCGTAGACTGACAGAGGGTTCTACCTAACCCGTCTAGTCCCTCTACTGAACATATAATCAGTCGCCCCTGTCAGGCTTCGAGATCTCAAGGTGCTTTTACCGCTAGAAACATTTGAACAGAGAGACTACTACGTAGCGCTCAGCAACTGCTAGGGCCCTGACTCTAAACGTCCGCTTCGGACAATGAAAGACAATCTGAAAGAGCATCTCGAAGCCATCCTCTACTCAACATTCCTCCGCTGGTGAAGCCACCCTACATTGACAAATCCGGAGTACAACAAGGAACCATGTTTGTCTCCATGACTCCAGCCGCCGGGAATACGTTTCCATGTGAAGGTATCCCAAGTACCTAAGCCTTGAGGCCACAAGAATGGATCCTCGCCTGGCATTTGCTGCATTTTCTTGCTGGTGGGACGGTATCGTGCTACTGCGCTTTGAACCACAAAGATATGCCCGGTAAGTTCATATGTGAGGGTCTTAACTACGGAGTGCACGAAACGGGTGGCACTTGGGATCTTTCCACTGAAAGGACAAGCCGGGAGCGGTTGGCAGAGGAGTATACGAAGCGCGGGTTTACGAAGTCGGAGGATCGAATGTATGCTTTGCAAGGCTTGGCGAAGGTAGTTCGGGATATGTGACAGGATCGGTATGCGCGGGTATGTGGCCAGGAGATTTTCCAGCGCGGCTGCTGTGGGTTTGTATGGAAAGGGTGAGGGATATGAGGGTATTCTTGTTGGATATGGTATTGTCCAGCTGGCATTGGGTGTCCACTCAAAAGGGAATCAAGTTTTGGAGACATGCGTTTCTGATTCGATGCATAAAGAATCTTTGCGAGCATGTTGACGTGTCTGAAGACGGTATCCTTATGATGAAGGGCTGAGTATTCCGCTTATTTAGGCTTCTTTCAACTGGTTTTGATGTCTAGGATAAAGATGCCAATACGGTCTAGTGCTTGAGGTGGTACGAATTAGGAGGAAATATCAGCCTTGAGGAAGCGATATTTTTATGCTGGGAGAGTCTTTACTTGAACTACCCCCCAGCAAGGCCGGTATACATTGTCTTCGGCAAGCTTGACAAGAAGCTCAAATGAGCAAGCCTTGATGATGTAGAGCCTTCCGAACGCCCGCTATATGTCGTGCCGCTGACCTTGGAACAGGCATGAGACGCTATTTTTTTTGATGTCTTGGTACTCTCGTGCGAGGCTGAAGGGCACTATGCACGAGTTGGAATGAGCTTGTTGTGTGAATTACGGTTCAATTCCTGGAGTAACTGTCAGCTAGAAGGCCGATGCAAACATTGAATCTCTTGTTGATTGAAGGGAGCCGATGCCCCCATCTATATACCAATGTGTCGCCGCAACGTGGTGCTACTAGAGCTGAAACGCCTTGGCTGATAGTAACTAAGGAGCGCTGGAATGTATTCAAGTTCGCTAGGGCTTTAAGGCACCCACGGCAGGAGCAGAGTACAGTAAGTTATCGCTAAAGTACAAGATTACGCAAATAAAAGCTCGAAATATTTGAGTTCCGATGAATAAAGCAATCGAAAACTCCATGAAGCAAAACACACATCGCAGCCCAGAGCACGTTGTCGTCGAGACAGAAAACGTACAGATTGATCATCATATTATAGCTCAGAGCACAATGCCATTTAGACAGAGACCATATCCGCATATGATCTGAAAAGTCCCCAGGAGCACCCACATTGTAACCGATAGCACAGTGCCACCTGAATAGAAAACGGTTAACCCGTGATCCGCAACACATTGGTGCTGTCGTAACATCCGCATAATGAATTGATTCGCATCGCCTCACCGAACACCAGAAACAGAATGAACATAATCTTCAAATCTTAGCGGACAGCAAGGCTACTTCCCTGCTCAACATCTGTGACTTCAATGGTCATAGTGACTATGCATAAGATGAATCCTCTGCCGGCCGATCATATCGTCGTGCCCATGGACACACTTCTCTTCAAGACATTGTGCCTTGGTAACAATCTCGTCGCAGGAAGCCTTCAAAGAGTGGATTCGATCGGGATCGCAGTGATTGCCGTGGACGAGTTCGTTGCAAACTTTTGGTCTCGCGCAGGTCTTGGATTCACATACGTGGCCGGACAGTGAGCAAGGACATACGCTGTCAAGAGAGGCAGAAGGCTCAGCAACTACGTTCGCCGTCGGAGATTTCTTGTGGGGCTGTGAGGGGCTAGAGAGTTCGATGTTAGTCCTAGGAATATTTGTAAGCTAGTTCGGGATAAGGGATCTGGGCCTGGGAGTAGAGGGATGGAAAGGGTGGCGGAGGGGGTGACATGATAAGATCGTGACAAGGATTAAAAGCCCAGAGTAGTGAATATTTGCCCTTACCAGTTGCCGAAGCTTGGAGCCATTCTTTGGTCTTTACCACCATTCCCAGGAGTAACTTAAGTAAGTTTAGGCATTTTGACATACCTGACAAATTCTCCCTCCTCGTTCTTGTAGCTGAGCTTGAGGCGCTTGGGACGGGAGTTATGCGTGCCGGCGTCAGATGCGCCAGTGCCAGATGAAACCTCAATTGGAGGCGTGTGTTGGGTTGTGTCACGCTTTCTCCGCCGAGTTTCCGTTGGAGGATCTCTACTCACGCCTCGCATCACCTTCTTCAAGTGTTTCTCCAGATACTTCGTCGGTGTGTGCAAGGCCGTACCTGTTAGTATCCGGACATTGTATGTCGCGATGGCTGGGCGTGATCTAGTAGAGGTACGGCGACCGCTGGACGGCTCCGATCCATCATCTTCTCGAATCTCTTGCTCACTTAGACCTACAGTCACAGGCTCTGGAGCATGGCCCTCTTCATCAGTGTTTTCCAAGATTTCGACCGATTCCTGGTCTCCCTGGTCTGCCGTGTTGTCTGTGGCGATGGTGCGATGGGTATGGTCAGTTATATTCAAGGGAGTATGTATAGCGCCATTAGCCTGTGGGGAGGGTTTTGGCATCAATATGCGTTTAGCTAGAGATATGTTAGCCTAAGTCATATTAAGCGGGAGGACTACTCACCGCTGTCTCCCTCAGGGCCGTTATGGATGATCTCCTGAAGTTCTAGGGGAGGAATGACGCGGAAATTGCATCGGTTGAGAGCCCAATCACCTTTTGAGAGATCTTCCGTGCCGGGTCTCTCACCGTGAGTCATTCGCAAGTGCATTGCAAATCCGGTCACACCCCCAAAGATACGTTGTTCGTTGATATTCGTATCGAGATATGAGTTGGCCCCGCAGACAGGGCACCTAAGCTCAATGAATGCGCCGTCCACACATTTGATAATATGAGGAAGCCAGATAGGAACGGTGATGTTGACGTCTTTTATTCCATTAGTATCCTGGTTGAAAGTAGCCAGCTGGTTGGTCTCCATGGCACCCTCTCTGCCCCCGCCTTTACCGTGAGAGGCCTTTGAAGGAATGACAGGGGCATCTGGATGAGCCTCTACAATGGCAGTGATCTCCCCAGAAGATACTTTGCGAACGAAGCATGAGGTGAGAATACTATGACGCGACTCTTTGATTCCATGGCGGCCGTTGAGGTGTTTTTGAAGACCCGTAGTACCGCGTTTGAATTGAATGCTGTTACAAATACGGCATTCTAGCTGCACCCATTGGCCATCGCTCCTCTTGACGATAAAGGGATATTCAGCAAGGAAATCAATTTGACTCAAGCCCGTACCAGTGAGGGTAGCCGCAGCATTGTCCTCGTAATTAAGCGGGACATCAAGTATCATGTTTCCATTCACTGTGTCGTCAAGTTCCGTGCAGCTGTTATCAGCGATATCCGACTCGCCAGGGCCATCATCCTGTGCTGCATTTTTCTGACCTTCAGCTTCTCGGACAAGAGGCACGGCTGAAGTTCCATTAATAATTGACTCGATTTCTTCTTTCGAATATTCACGAACAGTACACCGGGATAGCGCTTGTGTTTCTTTGAGGACAACAGAGTGGGTTTTCCTTAGGTGTACTTGAAGGCCTCCTATACCTTTAAGAAATTCTCTGCGCTGAGAACCAAACTGCTGAGCATTGCTTTTACAAATGTGACATTGTATTTCAAACCATTTGCCGGATCTGTTATCTTGCACGATACAAGGGCATTTTGCGAGGTAAGACATTACACTTCGGCCCTTGGGAGTTACTTTGACACTGTTAGCTGGCGCTTCCAGCTGTTGGCGGCCAGGAGTCACCAGCTGGGTCGATGAAAGTTGGACCCTGCTCGATGGAAGCAGAACCTTGCTGGATAGAAGCCGATTCTCACTCGGCTGCTGAAAATTCACTGCAGAGGTAGAATCGCGGCGCAAGGCGACTATGCGCTGGTACATTGCCTGTTGCGAATGCGACAAATTAGCTGTGTCTATATTGTGACCTCAGCCACTCGTTGATAACCCACGTGTTTGTCAGCTGCATAACGTATGAGACGACTGTCAAGATCATTGGATCTTTTTAGAAGCGGATAGAATTGTTTCAGTTCATTGTTGACCTCGTTGAACTCTTGCCTGGCTGCCTGCTCGTCCTTCGCGATGGACTCAATGTCTTGCATAAGTTGAATAATTTCTGAGTTGTCCGCCATTTCGCAAAGAGAGTAGCTTGAACAGCCAGATACTTTACGCGAATCGTGCCTCAGCCAATGTAAATCTAAAAGTGGTGTAGGAGTATCGGTGTTGTGTTGAAGTGTTGGTGTTGTGGTATGGGGGTGTAGCGGGGTGAGGTTTTGAACGCGGAGTCAAAGTGTTTGGGCAGGAGCAAGAGAGTAAACCCGTGAATTTCTACAACATGCAGTATGCTGCACTATGCACTAAAAGTATTTTCTAACAAATTAACATCAAGAAACGCAACTTTATGATACTAGTATATCGCTTTGAATTATATCGCTAGAGGGTTGGAAGATCTCTCATCTTTGTGTTAATCGCCTCATTTCTGTCTTCATCACTCGATCTGTTTCACCAACGTCCGCCACCTCATTTACTGCGCTCAACACTCAATCAGGTTCTGTTAAGAATATTTTCGCCTCCGCCCTCTGTTACTCCCCTTTCACCACAAGATTCTCCGCTTCCGCTCCCCCTTGCACACTCCTGGCTCAAAGACTGCCAACTTCTCGAGGAAATCGCATCACCATGGAAGGTGTAGACGAGATTCAACGTCTGCAATACAAAATAAATGAATTGTCAGATCTTGAACTTAATATTCAAAATGAACACAGCAACTTTGAGGCCGAGAACGCGTCTAATTCTCTTCAGTACATCGATGAAATGAGCAAGCTAGCGGCAAAAAAGCTCGTAAGTGACTCTTGCTATAACCTTCCAGCCACACAGTTGACAACAATCATTCAGGCTCTTTATCAACGGATTAATCTTTTGAAAAGCACCCTGTCTCTAGTGCATCCACATCTAATCCCTCGGCCCCAAGCGTTCCCATTACCTCTCATCACCACGGATGCCGCACCGTCGCAATCAATTTTGCCATATCAAATGCAAAGACAAAGCTATGTATCGACTCAACCACCTTCGTCACCGGCCGGCCCTGCTACCAACCAACCGTTAGATAACCCTCGGCAAGCACTGAAAATAGACGCCGATCTCGGATCCAAGGGCAGTCATTACCTAGAGAAATATCCAAGCGTCGTCCGAATTCGGGGAACATCTTCGGAACTGTGGGCAGAACTCAAATGCTTTGTATGTGGAGCCAATGCCCATATGCGCGGCAAATTTGAATATATGAAAGGCGTCCAGGGATTTCGCGCTCATTTCCAGAAGGCGCATGGAATGAATGTTACCGACTCAGAGATCCTGCAGAGCTGCCAGACTCGGAGTATGTTTGCAGGAGAGGTCGCGGCATTGTTGAACGGGGACCCTCATGCACCTCGTATTGAGAAACTTGCAGGATCGGAGTTTACAACCGAAACTCATTGGGCAGATGCCTCGGGTGATGGTATCATTCCTACTCACGCATTCCGAAAACATCCCTAACTTGAAGCAGTTGGTATCGTCTTGTCCCCCAGCAGCACGAAGGTGACGAAGACCCTGAAAGCTCGATGGGATAAGGAAAAGCGCAGATTAGATAAACGTCCATCTCTTAAGCTAGTTTTTAAGTTCAAAGGTGGGGTTACGTTCCCAGCCTTCCCTATCCGCAATCCCTTTCAGGCTCCAGATATTAATCTCTTCTCACACCTCATCTCCTTAGAGCCTTCAACTGCTGCAACTTTCCAACGTATGCAAAATAGCACCTCCACAACGCGTACCTCCAGAGCCAACGCCGCCAAAATCGACATAGAAAGCCATTTCGGAAGGGACGGCGAAAAAGCACCCAAGGGTGCAGAAACCAATGCCGACGCCGCTCCCGAGGACACGGAAATAGGCTGTGAAGCGCCTCCCGATGTCGCAGAAACCGATACCGAAGCTGCTCCCATAGACGTGGATAGCGACAGTAACACATCATCTCTTTCCAGATCCCCCACTCCCGAAATATACCATGAATACTGCCCCTGCACCGTTCGCGGCCACCAATGTTGCATGAAAGGATGTCGAAGGCCAAAAGTGTCGCCTCTACCATCCAGACCTCTGACTTTTAGTGAGCACAACCACTACAAACACTAACTGAAATGGGACTGTGGACTTGTTGCAATTAAGTCAGGTCAAAGTTTCAAGACTTTAATATACTTGACAAATGATGAAGGGGTTAGAAGGCGGAGGTTTCAGTGGATGTGAGATTGGGATCTGTTGGTGAGAGCAATGGCGTTATTCTGGCTTTGAATACTCCGTAGATTGCATGGTTTGCATACTGCGGCGGTGCGAAGTACCGAGACTAAAGCCGAAGGTGTTAGGCTATGGTTGTTACGTAGGTATGTCTGACTCTGAGAACGGCAGAGAAATGGCGTTATACCCGGTCAATGGAACAAACTTAGTTGACGAATCTTAAAGCGATGAGGCTAATACCCTGGCTCAGTTTCATGAACTTGATGTCGTGACACTGACGGATCAATCCAACGCCTGCACATGCCAAACACCCAGGACTTGGAACACCACCTATAAAAAGCACTGCATCCGCCTGCCCAATCCTTTCCAAGGCATACCAATTCCAATCTGGAGGACTGATATTATAAAGGCCCGTTTCGTTCATTTTTACGACCGGGCTAAGCCACCTCTTCCTCTCCCTCTTCCTCGTCCAAACCTGACACTCGGCGGTACAAATTTTAGAGCTGACATCGCCGACGTGATGTCGTCCATCTCAGCTTCAGGGACGGTAGTCGGCGATTCTATTGCTTTTCTATTCCCTTTCTCGCCATCATTTGATGAAGGCGCAGTTTCCTCTTTAACAGTCAGGGTAGCAATCCTATCCACCTCCATCGATTCTTCTCCTTCCTCATCATATCCCTTCTCCTCGGCAGTTCCACTTGTCTTCTCTACTCCGTTCGCATTTGGCGCCGCTCTCTGCCGTGCGGAAACAGCGCTGTTCGCCGCCGAGCTTCGCCGTCGATGGCCGGGCCCGGACCGGAGCATGGAGTTTCGCTTGTCGATGCCGTCGTTGACGATGAAGAAGTCGTAGTATTTGGGGAATTGGTGCTTGTCGATGACGTGAAGGCGGCGTTTTTGCGGCGTACTGCAGAGGCGGTCGCATGTTGGGATAAAGCAAGCGTACTGTAGGAGGATGGAAGTTAGGAGAGTATTCAGGATATTCAGAAATGAAGACAGAATAGACGGAAACAGTATCTGAACCAGAAGTAGAAGATGGTAATGGGAATATGGTGGAGAACGATGACGCAGTTTTGCAAAAGAGATTTTAAAATTGAGTTGGGAGACTTTAAAAAAAATGACGCTTCAGAGATTGGGGAGAAATGTCTTGTAAATTCCAAACCATGCGAACATGTCACTTTAGGAAACGAAACGAGACACGCTCACTCACCGTCTTCTCTCCGCGAGCCCTCAGGGCTTCATTCAAAGGATCATGGTTTTCTGCAATGTGTAACCCCAGATAGTGCTCATCTGGGAAATTCTTATGGCATTCTTGACACCGATTGACATGATATTTTTGATAGTGTACATCGTATTCTTCATAAGAAGAGAAAGAAAGTGGTTGATGCGGCGGGAGGAGACATTTCATCACTTCGGGCTTCTTTGTTGAAGCACTGCTGGCATCAAGATGGACGATTTTGCAGGAACGTGTGGAGCCGTCGGCCGAGGCGGGAGTTGCTGCACGAGAAAAAGTTCCGGGGTCTATATTAGGTGAATCTGCCTCTGATAAAGACGAAATGGAGTCTTGTCGTGAGCGCTTGACCATTGTGGAGTGGTGGTGAGTATTACCCGAAAGCGACGCTCTATGATCCTTAGTCAATCTGCATCCAAGTGAGGCTCTCTTTTGACAAGGCTGTATCATGCACACGTACAACACCGCCCAATACGTCTATGGGCAGGCAGGTTGGTGTTTTCGGTGAATAGTTATCGGAGTGTGCCTGCTGTGTGCCTGCTGTGTGCTTCTTGTGTTCCTGCTCACCTGTGTTGGGGCTTTTCGCTTCGCCGGGGCCAACTCTCCGCCCGCCGCTTTGCTTGGACTGATTCGCGGCTGGGGCCGATGCTGAACACCTCACTTTCTCCACCACATTCACTCAAACTCGTTCGCAACCGCAGCCCCCCGCTGTCCCGCAGTGTCTTTCATCATCTGTTTGCTGGCAGATTCCTTTCTTCCTCCCCGTCCGGCGGTGCTTGTCCTCTTCAAAGGGTGACATTGGCTTGCCATCCATGGATCGCACCAGCCACTCCGCCTGCCCGCTTCTTCATTCGCAAGTCTGACCTGGCGGCTGACCGTGGGGTCTCCCATGAACATCGCCATTATTCCCCTACGAAAGCATGGCCTCTCGCGTCGAGCAAGCTACTGGGTGCGCTGAATATACAGCTATATTTTGATACACATTTCAACTGACTGACTTCCCAGCGTTGTACGATCCGCTGAGAAAGAGCTCCTCACTAGACTCGCTGACCGCAATGCGCCGAGCGCTGAAATAGCGGACCTCCTCCAAAAGTGAGATTTTCCAATAATACACAATGGGTGGCGGCTCACAGCGCATCTAGGTACCGCGTTGCGTGCGAGAAGATTATCTTCAGCGACTTCCAGTACGCCGTTACTCACAATATCGAAACTGAGCTATGGACCACCCACACCAAAATCAGTAATAACTTTCGAAAACAACTAGGCCATGTCAGTCACCAGTTCCGGGATACATTCTATAGATATTAACCTTTGAAAATCTTTAGTTTCGGCGCAATGGCGGAAACCGAGTTGTTGAGCTCCGAAAGCTCGCGAAGCAATATCTTGAATTCATTAAATCCAGCCAGCGTTTCTACCGTCAATACATACTTCATTTAGACGCTCGTTTCGACGGTATCCCAGAGCTTCGCAAGGTAGCGCAGAAATGGAAGCACGACGGTATAATTGTCCCTACTGTATGTGGCAACTTCAACTAATAGCCGTTTCAGCCACCAACGAACCTTCCAAGCAACCACTCTCCCCGAAATTGAAACACCAGATCCTGATTTCGTGCTACCAAACACTTGTCAGACTGGGTGATTTGTCACGATATCGCGAAACTGAACTTGCGGATAAGGAACGCAATTGGGGTCCAGCTATTGGATATTACACTCTTGCGGCAGAAATATACCCTGACGGAGGAATGGCACACAATCAGCAAGCGGTTATCGCACGTGAAGATGGAAACCATTTCCGTACCACATATCACCTCTACCGATCGCTCTCCACCAGGGATCGTTATCCACTCGCAAAACAAAATCTCGAGCTTGAGTTCAAGAAGATTGTTTTGGCATGGGAGAAAGGCGAGCTGATTAACAATCGGTCTGCGCGTGACCGCACTGCTGCTGGCAGGGCACTTGTTGCGTGGTTTGTCCGATTGCACAGCAAGTGCTACAAAGGCGAGGAGTTCTCGGAATATGATGAATTGGAGAACGAAGTACTCAGTCAATTGGCGATTGAGCTGAAGGAACGCTCTTTGGAGGGCACCCTTCACAAAATTATCATTATCAATCTTGCAGCAGAATATTTTGCTACCATTCAGATGCGAGGTTTGTTTTTTTTACATTATCGCTGACTGTCGGAATTGCAAAGCTCACAAAACGTACCAGAACCCAGCCCGCCTCGGGATATATTAAGATCATATTTCTACTTCCTCCGACTAAATGTCAAGACATTCTTCACTTTGCTTCAAATTCTCCAGCCAGAGCTCGATCGGCTCACGGAAGGCTGCGACGTCACCGCTGCAAACGGAGAGCGTCCTCCACAGCCATCCGACAAGGTCACGGCCGTAGCCCGCCGCATTCTTCCTGGCCTTAGGCTCTATAGCACCTGGTTCACCCGATACTGGCACGTCCTAAACGCGAATGTGGCCGATACTCTAACTGAAGTTGAAGTCCAAGAGCTGTGGAAAGCATATGCAGAGACACTCACTCTGTTAGCGTCCGCATTCCCCGCGCAGCATCTTCCCCAGGAGGACTACATGCTCGAAGAGGACGTGGATACGATCGGATTCCAGCCGCTTATGGCCGATGAAACCAAGAAGGTGTGGTATAGCAACGGCACTTTGAAGCGACGGTGGTCTGATCCAAGCATGGAGAGGCACCACCCCAACGTCGAAATGCTCATGAGGATCCGAGATCTTCTAGTAGATGGCTTGGCCTTGACACAAAATCAAGAAGCTCCTCTGGATCTCGACGGCCTTCGCTTTTTCTACCGTGAAGCCGGCCTTCCTTCCGAGCTTCTAGCCAGCCCCAACAACAAGCCAGACGGATCACCTGCAATGGCTCATGAGATGATGGATATGCCGTTGTTTTCTCCAGAGATGCCTATCGCAGACGATCAGAAGTCGCAAGGTATGGCACCGTCAGAATCTGCATCTACCACTACCTTAACCAAGGATGCCGCGATGACTCGCATGGTAGATGACTTGGTTGGCGTTGACGATGGTTTGGACCCGCTTCCGGAGGAGGATGAGAATATCCCTCCCACCCCACCTGAGCAAACTTTCGAGGATACGGCTCTTGTGGACGACACGTCGTACGGCATCGGACCACTCACGGTCAATGACTTCGTAAACGCTGTGCACAACTACACACAGCCGACGTGCTCGCCACAGACGCCGATGTACGCCACACCCATGGCCCGCGGCGGCTCGTCTTCCTCCATCAGGCAACCTCCACCTTTGCCATCCATACCGGCTCAGCAATATAATGGTAATGGTATATGGAACCCGAACTACGGCTCCCCGGGCCCTGCTTCACCATTTCTCGGGAACGGTCTTGGCTCCCGAAGCTCTCCCTTCAATGGACTCAATGCGTCTGGACATTCTCGAGGCAACTCTGCCAACTCTATCAGGAGTTCAAATGCCTTCGGTGATTGGAGTGGGGTCACTGTGACGCCTATTGGACCCGCCCAGCATTCTCATTATGCACTAACGAATGGGATTAGCAATGGGACTGCTTGGGGTAACACTAATCAAGCTATTTACGGCAATGGCGGAGCGGCGAATCGGAGTTTCGTTGAGATGGGGATGATGAGCCCTTTCTTGTTCCCGAACACAAAAAGCACCTGGAGTTCCGACCTGGAGACAGGTACCAACCCACACGGACGTACGCCACCGAACGGCCAGGGTGGTTGATCCGATATGGCTCGGCTCTCCTTGAGCTGCATCCCATCATCATCGATCTGCTGTTGAGGTTTCGTGAGCACTATGAACCTACTGCTCTCTGGAGGAGGAGGCATCCTGTCCTTGACGATCCGATACCATCAAGTCGACTTTTCACAGCACACACCTCAACCGCGAGGCTTAAAGATTTCACACTGGACGTCGAAAGACAATTCCTCTAAGCCGGTCTCTTACTCGTCAACTAGCATCATGCCACAGTTTAATGCAGACTGCTGGAGTGTGGAGGGGGTTTGATCTTGCTCTAAAGCTATGAAGAGGTCAAGAAGTAAGCCGTGGTGGAAGCCTAAGTCTGCAAATTTCTTATTAGTTGTTGCTTTGTTTGCGTCTAAGCAGGATGTGAGGATGGGGTAATCGCCGTGCTAGCGGTGCATGAGTTCGCAGAGGGTTTTTCTACCATTTCCCTTGTCTATTCTGTTTTCTGACACGGTTTATTCTGGCACCTTGCCCGACATGGGCCAAACTGCTTTCCTGATTGCGTTGCTTACTTGTTCAGCAAGGCATAGCACAGCATTGCTTCGCGCAGCTTAGCATTCATCGCGATCATTGCCTGCTTCGTCTCTGGCTGTGTACGTTAGAGACGCATAATACACGTACTTCTTTCTTGATCAGTTGCTTCTTGGCATCACGATGCCCAAACCAAACCCCAGGTCAGTGTAGGAGCCTCATGAGAACCTTTTAACTCGAATTAAGGCCTCAAAATATCAGTCACAATCTAAGCCCTGAATTACTCACTGAATTCAAGCTATCCAATTTAATAATCTGAAGTGGGGCAGGAGAGCCTAAGAGCCCATATACGCTTAGATTTCCGCCCCAGATGGTCACCATGACTTCCGAATCCATTTCTTCTCCGTAAGACTCACTTATCGACCCTCACCACAACCACAAACTACATTCACATATCGGCCATATTGAAGTTCGAAAGAGCGTGTTATTCGTGTCTACCACCCACCACCCAATCTAGCCTATAATCCAATTTTCCACTTTTTTTCAACGATCTGGGCCACGTTACCGTCGCCGCTATATCACGCATAAAAATCATCAAAATTGCAAGTTAGAAAAAAAAAAAAAAATTGCTTGTATCTCTCCCCCCCACCCCTCTCTCTGTGCATATCGCCTGCCTGTATCCGTTCACCAACCCTTCCAAGTAGCGATAATCAACTCAATCCTCTCACCTACTCTGTTATCAACCCCTTAATCTCATTCCAACCCCCTACCTCGCCCTTCCCGCCTTCACCAACTCATTAAACGCACTCTCCAAACCCCTCTTCACCTCCCTGAAACTTACCACCAACACATTTTGCTCGTCCCTACTAACAAGACTGATCCGCTCCTCACTCCCCGCGTCCAATCTGTTAAGCCTATCGATCACAAAAGCCAGGTCTACCGCCGGATTTCCGTTCGCATCCACTTGATGGAAGACGTAATCGCGAAACAATTTCAGGTAATATCGCTCGCCAGTCTCGGACCAGGCTGATGAGGCGGGCGTGTGAGGGTTGGAGGAGGGGTCCCATTCCGGGCGTTCGTTGATCATGTTTAGTTTTATGAGCAGGCGGACTAGGCGGGACGATTCGAGTTCGCGACCGAGGGTTGAGAAGAGGGTGTCTTCGGCGTGCAGCGTTGTGTCGAGAACTGCGGCGACTTGATCCGTTATCCCGCTGAGAAAGGAGTCGATATCTTTTGATGGCGATGCAGACGCTGTCGGAGAGGTGGGTGTAGAGGGTGGAAGGGGCGACGGGGAGAGGAGCCAGTGGAGGCAATCTTTCAGCCGAGAAGTGTAGCTGCGCGTGATGTGGTCGAGTGATTTTTGCATGTTGTGGTGGGCATTGGGATTGTTGTTAGCGATGGAGAGGATCAACCGGCCGAGCTGAGTCAGATCCTCTACCTGTAGGTCGGCAAGGGGGCGGGCGGAGTCGTATTGGACAACATCGAGGACTGCACACGCGTTTATCCGGATGCGGTTTTTGGAAGTGATGAGAATTTTGGAGGGCGTGATGAGGCGGGCGGCCAGGCCTATGCTGTGAATTGCCTTCAATGCCGACGCGATTTGCACAATATAACCCCATAGAACTTGTTCGGGTATATGTGAGGATGCAGCCTGCCGTGCTCCGTGGAACCGCGCTGCCGGCACTGCTTTGAAGTGCTCTTCCGCGAGAGACTTGGAACAAGGATGGTAGTCGGTCACAATAATGAGAGAACTATCTCCAAAAGCGCGTGTTGTGAAAGCATCGTGAATGGTGACAACGCTGCCATTATATACACGCTTCCAAGGCTGTACAGTTCGAATAGCGTTCTCGTTGGTGAGGCGAAAGCCCTCTAGTCTTCGTAAAGCATAAGTGTTACCGTCCTTACTTGAGACAGCTTTGTAGACCCAGCTTTGATACCCAAACAGAGACTGGTTTTTTTGCTGGCTAGTGTCTAGACAAACAAGGGAGTGGTATTGTTCAAGAGTGGGCAAGGTCGAGTTGGGTAATATCTGTCTGGTTATCTCAGACTTCTTTTGTAGATCTTCCCGTAACGATTCCGGTATGAAGAAGTCGTGCGCGGTTCGCTGATAAGCCAGCAAATTTGTGGGTTGCGGACCGATGGGCCAATAGAGATGGTATGCTGGCGAAGTTTGGAAAGTATTCGCATTTTGGTAGAACGCTGCGCCAGCAAGTGCTGTGGCATCTTGAGCGTACGGATTTAAAGAGGCCTGATGGCCTGAACTAGGTAGAGCTGGAAGTCCAGATGCGTTGAACGGGTCATAGTTGAGCGTTGACACGCTCGGATCAACCTGACTGAGGTCAGACTCTCTCTGTAATAGCTCCATTTCGTGGCGATATACCAGTTGCGCATCAAAACTCTGAGGAACAAATTCTGGAAATTCTTGTGGAGCCCATTCCGTAACAGGCTCTTTCACGTGTAACGAAGGCGTAGTGGTATCTACATTGTACAGTTGTCAGGATCTTGTGAAAAAATTACAGGTATCGTTTCTGCATGGCGGAGAAGTGCCCAGAAAAACGGCCAAGAAGGTAAGAGTGCTTACTGGAACGCTGAGATTTTGGAGTGAAAATAGCTGCATTTGCTGCCTTTGGAGAAATGGCTGCACTCCTAGGAGTAGGTGTTAATGAGCCATTCGTAACGGGTTGAAGAGTCGCAAATGATGGTGAGAATGACGGCGTATCGGCGTTGAAACGTTTCTTGATGTTCTCATTCTGTATCTGTGGATTGTTCAGTTTCGATGGATCGTGGACATATGGACATGCTACAAAGAGATTCATGTCAACTCTTAATACCCAAGACTTGATAAAGATCGGTAAAGTACTCACTATTCTCGTATCGACAATGACCGTAAATCGTTACATTCCGACAGAAAGTGCTTTTCGCATCTTCAGATTGTTAGTCAAGATCCAAATTTCCAAGATCTGTCTATTCGATTAGATGTAACATACCACGACCTTTCGGCCGAGGAGATGGTACTCCCCGACGCGAGTCCCCAGAAGGAGTTCCGTATGTTGTTGCCATTAATGGACTAGAATAGTCCCCCAGGCCGATGAAGCCCGTTTCCAGTTGTAATGGGTCAGTGTCAACGTTTGAACTGTGAATGTCTGAGTTCGATGAAACGTCGTCGCTATCATCGGAAGTGGACCGATCAAGGTATGGAGCACCGCGCACACGATCAATTTGCAAGCTTGGAGGAACAAGAACAATCTTTGGACCTGAAGGAACACCGTCGAGTTTCGGCCCTGGATAGGGAAGAAAATAATTTGAACTTGAAAAAACACTTCCGATATTCGAACCTGGTGGAACAGGAACAAGGTTTGATCTTAACAGAACACGATCAGGGTTTAGGGTATTGGGGGGTTCGTGAAAGTTTCCAGATGATCGCTCGAGTGGAAGAAAGCACGCGTTATGTTCTGCGGGCTTTCCACCCCATGTGCCACTAATTTTTGAGTTGAATACCGATTGATTGATGTGCGAATTGTCCTTGGACGTGCCGGGTCTAGTATTTTTGAGGTCCGGGTGAATACCCTCCAAGTCCTCCCTCGAGGCCGAGGTAGATATAAGATTGCACGTCTGTGGTGCTTTGTTTGGTGGCTTTGTGCTGCTATTTAAGTCTATTTCAAGAGCATTTGGTTGACTTGTATATTCTGCTAATTGTGGGTATGGAGGTCGTGGAGGGGTGGGGGGTTCCTGTGACCCGCGGAGGCTCTCGACGGGGCTCTCGCTCACCGCGCGCGACTGTGTACGATTGTGTTCTGATTCACCAGGTGCTGTGTCGAAGTCAGTCTCTAAGAAAGGGATATATTTCGGTCTTTTTGGTCTTTTTTTTGATTTTCGCGACGCCATGGGATATCAATAGCGGGACAAATGAGATGGGTGAATGGAAGGTAAGATACCTTACGGCGAGCAGACCTCAAACCACCAGGCGGCAAAGCCTACTTCCAATGACAGGAGCTGCCTCTTCTCCATCAGCAGCAATGATCTAAGTATCAAGGGCGACCAAAAAGGAAGAAGGAGCGGTATGAGCGATGGGAGGGTGGAGGTTGTTCAGTACAGCCGCTAGCAGCTATCAAACAAGCAGTCGAGGCGCTTTGGCCGGGGGAGGTGGGATCGCTTTCATCGGTGCGCTGAAGCCCCGGTCGGGCGTTGGTTAGGGGCTTGTCGGGGGCTTGTCGGGGGCTTGTCATTCGGCTAAGTCAGCCCGCAATGCCGTCCGCGCCTCCGTCAGCCTTGGGAAGACGTATCAAAACATCTTTCGGCATCGAATTCACACTACAGCTCCAGGCACCACTTCAACCCTGACTCTATCCACACTGAGCCAAATCCCATATATTCTACTTCCCAGCCCCTCCTTCTCTACGCCCTTTCAATCCCCACGCTGGCATACATCATCGATGGCAGACTCCAGCCTTGATATCGGCCAGCTCACGGAAGACCAGCGGATTGCGCTCCAACAATTTACCGCCGTCACAGATCAAGACCCAGCGGCAGCTGTACCACTGCTCCAACGCTCTCAGTGGAATGTGCAAGTGAGTCTACCAAGGATGAAGCCTCAGTACGGCGCTGACAGCATCTCTAGATAGCAATAGCCAGGTTCTTCGATGGCGAACCCTCAGATCCTGTCGCTGAAGCAAGCTCCAGCATACCACGCCCACAGGACCAACGCCGTCAAGAGACCCTACTCAACGGCTTCTCCACATCGCCGCGATCACCAACATCAAGCAGTAGACGGTTCGAGTCGGCACCCCGCATAGTTCCTCAATCGGAAAGTCAGGTCACATCCCAGACACCACTTCTACTCGCCATTCTATTCACTCCTTTTAACCTAGCATATTCACTGTTATCAAAATACTTCCGCTTTATTGGATACTTGTTTCCAATCTTGCCGCGGGCTTGGACACGGTTAACAGCAGGGACCACAACACAGGCACAGCGCAGGAATACAAGTGGACGTCGTCCATTGAATCCGAGAGATACTGCAGCCCGCTTCATCCGCGAATTTGAGGAAGAATATGGTAATCACGAGCTTCCGTTCCTCGAGAATGGATATGCCCAAGCATTTGATCTTGCAAAAAAGGACTTGAAGTTTCTCCTCGTCGTGCTGGTTTCTCCGGAGCATGATGATACCTCTTCGTTCATCCGGGATACTCTCCTTGCAACAGAAGTGGTGGATTTCATCAAAAACCCGGAAAACAGTATTATTTTCTGGGCTGGGAATGTGCAGGACTCCGAGGCATACCAGGTCTCGGCCGCACTGAACTGCACGAAATTTCCATTTGCAAGCTTAATAGTTCATTCTCCACAATCTACGTCAAATTCGATGGATATGGTGACTCGTATAACCGGGCCGACTCCACCTGAACAGTTCATTTCCAAGCTACAACAGGGCATTCAGCAGGTGCAGGAGCCACTGAACAGAATTCGGGCGCAGAGAGCCGAACTACAAGCGTCACGCAATCTACGAGAAGCGCAAAATAGCGCTTATGAGCGATCTTTAGCTCAAGATAGGGAACGTGCCAGACTGAAGCGCGAAGCCGAAGAGCAAAAAGCTCGGGAAGAGAAGGAAGCCATAGAGAGAGAAGAGGCAAAGGAAAGAGAAGTACAGAACTTGGAGCAGTGGCGTAAGTGGAGGGCCGCTTCTATCGTGGATGAACCAGACCCGCAAGAGAAAGATGTTGTTCGCATCAGTCTTCGGATGCCGTCAGGCGACCGCGTTATCCGCAAGTTTGCATCAGACGCGCCTGTAGAAGAGCTGTACGCATTCGTTGAATGCTACGATGTGCTTCATTCCGATGAGCCAATTGTTGAGAAACTGTCGAAACCGGAAGGCTTCCAGCACGAGTATAAGTTCCGATTGGTTTCCCCCATGCCTCGCGAGGTATACGAGGTGGACGCTAGCGGATCCATTAAAGATCGCATTGGTCGCACTGGTAATCTCATTGTAGAGAGAGTCGTCGATGAAGAGGATGAAGACGACGAAGACGATGTGTAATAGACCAATTTTCCAGGCCGGTAGCATTGGGCGGCGTTATTTCAACTCTGGTGACAATTAGCGAGGGCATTGGAATGATTTTGCTGGCTGGGGGCGGCGCAAGCGTGAGTGGATGGTACCTGTAGGATCCCTCGATATATCCAGAAGATTTCAGCGAGAATAGGTATCCAGGTTACAGAATGCTAATTTATTGTTCTTCAGCTTGAGATCTGATCCTTGTGGCTAATCACTGCGACACTCTCAAAGCAGTGGTGATTTTGGCATCCCGCTCAGTTCTAATATATTTCCCGCAGCTAGCATCCTAACTGCTGATTGGGTGGAAGAATATATCTGCGTCGGTGAAGTCTGCACCGATGATGATCTGCTCTACTCATGGTTAGCACGCCGAAGTGCTTTGCGGAGGAGATCTTTCATGTAGCTAATTCCCCACCGCAATATCCTCGCTTTGGCCCTTTTTATGCCCTTGTTCCTTGCCTTCTCATCAACACCATATATATTTTCTTCCTGGTGTCATTTAATTTACATGACCGTTCCTACATCTAACCTCCAGCTCACTCTCCTTCTCCGAGGCTCGTGTCATCGTGATCCTGGCTTCTGCCAACTGCCAATCTGCATGAGATGAAGGATAGCTTTTTCAATTTCGCTGTCTGAGGTTCTCTTTTGCTGAGTCTGCGTCTTCATATCATGACGGCAAGTGATGTGCGCTGCCCGGTTGCTTAGATTTACGATGCGAAAACCTCTCGCAGTTGCAATTTCCACGAAGGATTATTGGACTAGCAATGAGACTGCACCGTAAATTGGAGTTTTCACCTTGCAAGTATATGCACAGGGTGCTGACTTATTAAAGGTATCTCTACTGCATCATGTTTGAGCACATCAATATACGTACATGATCAATATTTGGTGATGTTGAAAATAATACTCTGTCGGCCCCCATGATCATGCTCCTCAAATAAGGTCCCAAATAAGATTGACACAACACATAGGATTCATTCAACCCTAACTTCGGACAGGAATTATTACCTTTACCAAATATAGCGGTAAGGCCTTCAGAGGCGTATCCAAATCCTAACTAGGGGCCATCAACAGAATACCATGTTTCACATCACCGAATAGCAATTTCCTGAAGCTATTGTGACATTTTTATCCACCATTCCAGCGATGGAGTCATCTACGCAGAAACGATTACGAATAGGACATTCCAAGGTAAACTTATCAGCATTATTCCGACAGACAGCAGAAACTAATTTATAGGCTCCAACTTCTATTTCGGAACCATTCGGGACCTTACGGACAAGAGAATCCCATCATTCCAGCCCACCAGTCCTCACAGGTTGGGCTCCGATTGGTCATTTTGGGGCGAATCTCGATATCCCCCCATACATTTATATGATGCGCTTGTCATTGTGCTGCAAATCAATATTCTGGCAGGTGCGACAAGGGAGGTTGGCTTTCTAAACTATGGTAGGAACCCACAACATCATACTCGGAACGCAAGCTCATTTTAATAAGCTTATTGGGGAATGTATGCTAGTCCCAAGGACTACAAGTCGTTCTTCTACGTGCTCTCCAATGCCCCGCGATACATGATGAACACTACCCGCTTCACGGTATCGGCTGCGTTCTAACCTTACTGGCGATGTCCGGCCAAGCACGGAGATTCCGGTCGTTAATGTTGATACTTTCGACTACATTCGATTCAACGCTACCATATCGAACAAAACGATTGCCTTGAGTTCGAATATTACATTTGTGATTATGGACGCAGCAGAAGTTGCAGGACAAACATTTTATTTTGAACTGATTGACCTGTTCCCGGAGACATTCAAGAACAGGCCCAATGGGTTGCAGAAAGGCATAGCGGAGGCATGCTATGACGTGAAACCCAAGTTGTTACGATTCCCCGGAGGTACACTTTCTTCGCATCTCCCTGCTCCCTATCAGTACAGTGTAAAACCCAGACTAGCCACTATTCCAATCTCCAGGCAATGACATCGAAGGCCTCTCCTTTCAAAGGCGCTGGAAATGGGTGGGAATCCATCGGCCCGCTCAAGTATAACCCTGACCATATGGCCGACTGGAACTATTTCAATTCCGACGGCTTCGGCCTTCTCGAATACCTGGAATGGGCCGAAGACATGAAGACTGAACGGGTCCTTGCGATCTGCTCCAACTTCTCCCTCGATGTATGGGAGGTCAAGCTGGCACCTCCTTCTCTGAAACCCGCATAACCGAAATCCTGCAAGAAGCGATCGACGAGCTCGAATACTGCATGGGCACTCCCTCAACAAAATGCGATGCCCTTCGCGCTAACACGGCCATCCTTTGCCTTCAAGATCAATTTCATCGAAATTGGAAACGAAGACTGGTTCAGCAGCACCTACCCATACCGCCTCAACTACCTGTACAAAGGCCTCCAAGCCGCCTACCTAGTCGTGACCTAATCAGCACTGCTTGCAACGAAAATGTCGGCTACAATATCACCATCCCACCAGGCGGCACGTTGGGACACGCACCACTACAAAGAGCCGCACTACTTCCTTGAAAAGTTCGACCTTTACGATAACTGCCAAGTTGCGACGCACAACCCCGGCGTCGGTGTTCTGCTCGGCGAGTGCTGATCGCAACCTTGCTGTAGTGCGCATGAGCTCGTACGCGCCCAATTTACAGAACTTGAACTGGTTCAATTGGATGCCTGACATGATCGTTTTCACCGCCGACAAAACACAGGCATTGCAGAGTGCGAGTTATTGGTAGCAGTCGCTGTTTGCGCGGTATCGCGGCGCGCGGACTCTGCCTGTCACTAACATGAAAGGCCATTTTCGGCTATTGATTTGGGCTGCACGTATCAACGAGTTGGAAACTGAGATGTATTTGAAGATTATTAATTCGGGGGACCATGGCGGTTACGCTTGCGGTGGGATATTGATTCGGGGTTCGGAGGCGTGAACGGCACGGTTATTACGAATGCGGATCCGAATGCGTTTAATACAGTTGAGGATCGGGAGAACATGGTGCTGAGGGCGTTGGATGTGTCCAGTGTGGCGGGGAGGAAGTAGGTGGTATGCTGTCTGATATTTGATAGATCGGAGAGCGGGGAGGCCTGCGGGTGAGCTTGGGAGATGGGAAACATGACAGAATGTCTTTGAAGCTCGCAACTATCGACTGCCTAGCGCTTCGTTTAGTAATATAATTTAAGGTTCACCTGCGCACTTCACGTACTCTACTGCGTATTTGGGCCCTGATGAGTGACATGCGCCCTATAAGTCTTGAATGGCTTCGGTGTGTTAGGTAGTCCAACTCTGTACGAGAATCCTAAGTGGGCCCTTGATACCACTAACTTGATGGGGTCTCGAAAATAGGTTCAATGTTGAACGTGACGGAAAGATCCTCCCACGTGATCGCAATAATCCCCTCTTCCCCGCTCAACTTACCTATAAAAACCCCTTCCTTTCACACAAATGAAAAGTCTAACCTCCCACTCCACCAGAAGTGAGCACACTCGAAATTCGACATGAATCACGATATCAATAGACAAAGGCGTAATCATAATTGTTGCGTCGACCGAACACCTCCACCCTCGATCTTCCCCATCATAAGCCCCCTTTAGCCGCCAACAACGCCGTCGCCGTCGCCGTCGCGGTCTCGATTGCGTAGTGTCACACAGTTGCCAATGACGTGGCGGTTTGAAGGCCATATAAAATCACCGTGGAGACGGCATCCGAGGTAGTAACAGAAATGGCGTAGTTTGAGGAGTATGTAACGAGTGAGGTTGAGGCTGTCGTTGTGGTACAGTAAATCGTGGTAGTTGTGAAGGAAGTTGAGATGATAGTAGCAGACGAGGTGATTTAAGGATAGAGTCGGGGCAATATCTGTAGTATTGGTGGTGCTAATGATTGTTTGAATGGTTGTGGCTGCAACGGATGTGGAGTCGGCGCGAACGAGAGCGATATTGCGAGTAAGTGTCAAGAGGGCTAGGATTAGGATAGTAGAGAGTCGCACGGCTGAGATAGAGTGGAGTATTGGATGAGTGGCGTGAGAGGATTGAGATAGGATGGGTTAAAGAGTACGCAAGGTGTTTTGAACGTGGTCAATTGATTAGGCGTAAGTGTAGTGCTGCCGGTTTAGTCCTCTTGGAATCGTACGAGTCTTTATATCAACGGTACCCTTAATTGACATCAGCGAATCGTTCTGAATTTCGATTTGGGTGAGCGGTGACAATTTCCAGGTAAAGCTGAGTGGAAATGAAGCTAGGGGGATGAAATGAAGTGGCCAGATATGGGGAATGTGATACTCTGAAAGTCCATATTTGAGAGAGAGTGCAGAAGCCAAAGCTGGATAGATTCATGGTGTTGCCAATAATATAATCGGAAAGTAGTGTAACACGTGCGACAATGGCGTTGACAAACGCAAAGAGCAAGTGAGGGATTCAAGATTATGTGAACATGCTAAAAAATGGTGAGAGAAAACCAAAAAAAAAGCAATGCAAAAGTGCTTCGATGGACTGATCGCTATGTTCTTGTTCGATGAGAGGTTCTGTCGCCAGTCAAACATTGAAACTCAACCCAGCCTTTCCAATAACCTCCCCAATAACCTTCCCACCTTAAATAAATTCATGTATCTTCCAAGCACCTTCCTGATCTATCTTCAGGGTCTGCGTCAAATGACACTTCAGCAATCCTGGCAAACGTTTGAGAATTTTTCCGTGCAATTCGACGTTAACGCCTTTGAAGATATGGTCTCCGGGTCTGCAGTTTGAGATATCGGGGCCTGCTTCCTCGACCGTTCCTACTTTAGTGTCCACTGAATTTACTGAGCAAGCTTTTACCCTGAGATGACTGTCAATCAACAATTCTGATTTTAGAAACAACCGCCCTCAAAATTACGCCCTTTAAAAATCCGGCTGAGAATAATGACAAGGAGGCATAGGTAGGATATTAACTTGAAATTATACTGTATTAGGAGATCATTTCCTTGTGGACTTTCGAGTTTAGTTGCTTTGATGAGATCGAGATTGCTAACATCTCCGTACTTGGGCACAGCGTCTGATTTCGTTTCAATCATGTTCACAATGGGAAGCATAAGAATAAAAAAGGGAGGGAAGAAATATATGTGCCGTGAATAAGCATCATGAAAGACTAGAACCAAGATGTGCATACTTTGAAGACACTGTCCATCGTCAAATGAGGTTTCTTGCCGCGGATGATGCGATGACGTCACAGCTACGAATGTCTTCAAATGCTGAACCAAAACCACAAGAACTGCCGAGCCCTCCGTCTTCAATACCCCGATCATTAAATCCGTAGCTTTAACAAATTCCGAATATCAAATTACTGGAAGAATGGGAGACCAAGCAGGGATTAATCGTTCTTTGAACACGATCCGCACGGAGCTTGAATACCTGCGAGACTCTGGTGTTATCTCACCTCCACAATTTCAGTCAATTTCAGCCCAGCTTCCTGTGAGCGAACATCCTGCTCAAGATCCCTATTTGTGAGGAGAACTGCAGCTCACTTCTCTGTGAACCAGGGAGCTGGCGGAGCTCCAAGCAACTATGTCGACCCGCACTACAATGGACAGTATCAACCAGGCGCAATCGCTCAGCAGGCACAAGATCCGAATCATCCTGCGAATCCAAAGAATCCAAAGGTGGGTTCCATAAACTGGCTGAGTTTCATTCTTCCTGAACACGGCGAGATGGTTGCGGACTGCTGGTCGAGATATATAATCCGGTCGTTGGCTGACTGCGCAATAGCATCACGAATGGTTGAAGCAGATGGGATCAAAGTTTGGTAATGCTGCTGTCTTCGGTGCGGGAGCGACTGCTGGTAAGCTCGAGTGTTGTTATTCAAGCCCATTTTGCTGACCATCACACTAGGTTCGGATTTGATCAATTCGGTCTTCAGATAGGTGGCTGTCCAAGTGCGGTTTGTTGATATTTCCCTGCGCTCAGCTGCATCGAGTCGATCCGAACGGGATCATTCGTTCCTCCCTGATATAACGGCCTTTAGAGG
The DNA here is from genome assembly GCA_001692735.1 of Lepidopterella palustris CBS 459.81. NCBI lineage: Eukaryota > Fungi > Ascomycota > Dothideomycetes > Mytilinidiales > Argynnaceae > Lepidopterella > Lepidopterella palustris. The sequence goes on from KV744969.1 coordinate 48,013, forward strand.
TCTGAGATGACGCTCGTGCCACCGGTATTTAGTCATTCGCCTGAAAGCAGCTATAAAGGAGTAAAACTCAGAATGTTATGGAGTTATCTTCGATAGCAAGGAAAGTAAAGAAGTTTTGGTAGCCAGACGGTGTGCCATCGATGCAGAATCATACTCAAGAAAGGAAACGGTAGCGCTAGACTTCTCAAAGTCGCAAAGCTTGAATCCTTTCTCGAGTGACAGTTTTCCCGTCTGACAACAACTCTACCTTGGATGATATCGAACGATTTTAATCTCTTCATTCAGGATGTGGGGTAATCCAGGGTGATGGTTCGACATGCGCAAGGCGGAGTTGCGAGTTGACTTTAAGACTGACACCAGACCCCTGGGGCACAGCATCGTAAACCGTCAGCCAATAATATATTTGAATCAATAGACGCGGGTGAAGGTGTTGTGGTGATTGAGATGGGTTAGATGATCAAGTAAGAGACGATGCGGTGATTTTATTGGTGGAGATGCGTCGATATGAGTTGGCAGTGAGAGACTTAGCCTTGTTTCATCCTTCCATTGAGCACAGGGATTCGTAAGGCTGACTCCACCCCCGAAACGCTGCGGACAACCATTCTCACATTTTTCCAACAAGAAATTTAGCTGATCGCAATGCAGCACATCTAGACAATCAAACTGTCAGCATCCAATGTGCGTGTATCAGGCGTCCGGCTGAAGCATTCACAGAATTGCGGCCACAAACGCTTATGCCTCGGGGACAAGGCAGATCTCTCACGTCGGAACTCTACCTCGTAGTAACAATCCTGGTGGACCGCGGTGAGTTCTGACTCAAAACATCGCGCTTGGCCTACATAGTGTGGGAATCCTACAAAAGTAAACCAATCATGAGGTGCTCCTAGCGCGAGTTCGTGCTGCACCGCCCCCAGCACTCTACACAGCCATGCTACAGGTAGGCACTGGTCCTGAGCGGCAATCATCGTTGTGGTAAATACGAGCATGATACCTACTGGATCGTTCCCTAACAACAGCCGCATACCTTGAAGCAGGAAATGGCGCCGTGCGGCGTTGATACCTAAATTAAGGATGAAGATGAATGGGCAAGAACTGTCGAGGAAACAGCAAGCACATATAAACTCCAAGCGTCTCAGTGTTTGAATCTCTTTACCTTTCAACACCATTAACGCAGTCAGTAAGCAACGCTACACTACACTGCAATCCAAATATCTTGCCTCAAAGCTATCCACTATGCATTTCACATCCCTCATCGCAGCGGCACTGCTTTCTGCCGTCACCCTTGTTAATGCTGAGTTTGTTATCATCACAACAACTTACGAAATCTCAACTACGTTCTCGAACTCAGCTGATGTATGTCCATTTATTCCTTATATCTTCCGTTGCTCTCATTTTCACCCTAACCTAAAAACTCTACTAACCTCCCCTAGGCCTCTAGCTGGGAATCTGCAAAAAGCGTCGAAGCCGCCTCTGCCCTTTCAACCTATGAGACCCACCTAACCGCCCAATCGGAATATGCCTCCGTCACGGCTGCCGTCCACTCTATCCTAGAGACCGCTTCCGGTGTCCCACCCGCTGCTCTCGAGACTGGCGTCACCACAACGTTTACCACAGTCCCTCCGTGGTTCACCGCCCTCCCAGAGGACATAAAGTCCTACTACAGCAGCGTACAGGCGGCTGAGTTCAGCATCTTCTCGAGCGTGGTTGAGGGTGCGGCAGCGAGGCCTACCGGTGTGATTGGATATATGGGCGCGGCTGGTCTTGCGGCCGGAGCCGCAGGCGCGATGCTCTTTTGATTGAGTTGAGATGGGCTGAGTTTATGGTTAAAGCAGGGTCAGGGTGTATGTACACGATACCAGAATGATTTTACGTCTGAATACGGAGCGTTTCGCGCAGACCTTAACTGTTTGACGAATTGTCTGATGCATTGGATTTGGTGCAAAATGAAAACGAATGACATTTCCCAATTCTGCGATCTCATATATTGATCTTCTCTTTCATATATAGATACGGAAGAGCAGAGATGAAATACCGCAAGGATGCCCAGGTGACCCCGAACCTCCACTACGGCACGTGATCGTGAGATTTCCCCGCAGACCAAAATCCAACCGCCTCAACACCATTCTGCTCCAACAACGCCAACAGCTTCCATGACAGCAATGGCTTTTAATGCTTCTAAAAACTTGCTATGCTTCCCTGACGCTTACGCAGAAGAGCACAAATCCTCCGGCCCGCCCCAGCCGTCGCTCCTATGTCTCCCAACTGAACTCCGCCTCCGAATATTCTATTATGCCTTCGAAGACCCGAACGAGTATCATCGACCTTGTCATCGGCCTTGGGAACCGCTCAGACCACCTTACTTTAATGTTGAATACCACAAGAATGTGCTCCGGGCATCTAGGCATTTTCGGACCCTTTACTGGGGCACTGAATCCATGTCGTCGTTGTTACGGATCAATCGCCAGCTGCACCGAGAAGCCGAGGAGGTTCTTTATACTCAATTTTTGGTTCGCTGGGTGGCTCCTCTCCAACATTTCGTTGGATTTACAAAAATGATAAGCTCGAGCGCTCGACAGACGCTTCGACACATTGAGATACAAATATGCCTCTCGGGTCCTAGTTTTGACAAGGGAGAGGAACGCCCTGAGATTGAGGAGACGAAAAAAATTCTGGAAGGTGTCGTTGCCAACTTGACGGGTCTGAGAAGCGTGAAGGCGAACTTTGCCATTTCAAAAGCAGGTTCCGGTCGAGACAGGCCAACCTCACTGCAAGCAAAATATGCAGACACAATCATGGAGCTGCTCTACGTGTTCCGAAACATTGACCGGGTGATCTTACCTCACCCCCCTCTGACTCAACTTACTCCCGACGTAAGTTGGGAGATTTTCGATGACTGTAGAAAGAGACTTGAGGCCAGGGCTTGGTGAACTTGTCTTTTTCCCTCTTCTCGCTGCGGAGCTATTCGCCTCTATACCTCTACGTTCCCCATGCTTCATGTTGAAAGAATATATGTTTTAGAAAGTTCGGATTTGTCCTTACGAAGGTTATGTAACTTTGGAATGCATCTCACCCTCGACTTTTAGTTTTTGCTAGTTGAGTGATTTTTAAGGTCGAGTTCCAGATCGACTGGTTCGGCGAGGCTGTCAACGGGCTTTGTAAATCGTTGGACTTTAAGAATGATGTGAATATGGCGACGGAAATGTGCGGTGATGCTTTTTAGGGATACACGAGAAATATAAACTAATTATTTTGATTCTGTTGATATGCTCTCTGATTTGCTTAATGTGCGATAGGCCCTACTTTTAAGAACCCCAAGGTCCAGAATAAATTCATAGCCAGTGGAGGGAGATTTGATGATGGGTATGCGCACTGGACTATACGGAAGAAGATCTGAGCTCAACCCCTGCCCAGGAAGATGTGGAAGTAGTTTAGGTCAGGACTGTACATCAATCAACTGAATCCACCGCCCGATTGAAGTCGTTGACTGAAACCTGCAAGTATATATTGGCCATATCGAACCTGCCCACCATGATATCATACATCACCCAACCAGCTCGTGTGCCTCTTCCAGACGCTTCGGGAGACTGAAACTGCCAATTGGGGGTGTATACGGCTGCGCCAAAAGGTCTAGGTTGAGTCGTATCATATACATAGGGGATTGATGCATGTTGGAGGCAGCTGCAACCCAACTGAAGGCTTAATCGGGAAAAAGAGAGAGACGAGGATTTGATGCAGCTGCTATGGCTGCAATTTGGGAGGCATATTTAATTATAACTACGACAAGAGTGGCAGCGTGTAGGTGTTTTTGGTTGTAGTGCTGGAATCCGCCACCTTTTCGGACTGTAGAGGTTAGAGCTACATGCCACAGATTTCCCCTGTCTAGTTCCAAATGTTAAAATAAGTTTAAATTGCTTAGAATTCAGAGTGCGAGAGTGCCATATACTATTATTTCACTATACTAAAAAAAAAGAAGGCCAAAAAAAAAGAAGGGGCTCAACCGCGATTCGAACGCGGGGCCTCTCGCATTTTTGAGTGAAATCCCAAAGCGAGAATCATACCACTAGACCATTGAGCCATGATAAACCAATTGTGTTTGAAATCCGGAAACCGGCTACACTGCTTGATGGAAGTAGAGCTATTTACTTCAATTTATATACTACAAAAAAAGTTCTTGGCACTTTTTTTATCTGATCTTAAATACCAGCCTATGTACAACCGCGTCTTACTCTCTCCGTCCAGATTATTGTTTCGCAGTGTAAACCAAAACAATCTCCAGTCGATAAAGAGGCTAGTATTTACGAGCTGCTATGTACGACTATTTATTCTTAATTAGTGCGCGAATATTGTACGGCTTCTAAATAATGAACATTCAAATAGGTCCCAATTTTGTACATGCAAGTCAGATACAAACTACTTGGAGGTTCTTATGATTTATCGAGTCTGGCTCTTCACAAAGTATTGCATACCTTATTACACTTCCTTCACCCCCTTCCAACCATGCCATTATCACGCTTTTCTATTTCGCAGCATTGTATCTTGCCACTTCGCAATCAACCCCTAGAGTCACCATTTGGGCAACTGTTGAACAAAGCTGATTGGTGGATTCCTTCTTTGTCATCATATCACGTGCCCCCTCGGTATACAGCTTCGTCGCTGCCGACTTACAACGGTCAAAACAGTCTGCACCTTCATTCCCGCGGAGAGTTCAACAGCAACCGCCGGTTGCAGCTTGCGTTTGCTACTCTGGCCTTAGGCGGCTTGGCAGTTGGAGCAACAGTAGCAGTTGCAGCGGAATTTTGAGTATAATAGGCTAATTGAATTCATTCTGGTAGACATACGACATAGCTTCCGCAGTTCCATCAATATTAAGGTTGGGGTTGCATTCACAGTCGCTCTCTTGACCCGTCGCGATTCGCCTTCACCTCTACCAACGCCCGCCTTTATCTCGCGAAATGATATCTATCAATTCTTCGCGTCCCTCTCCTCGGAACATTGGCTGCGGGCTTCCCTCCGAATGGAGGCGGTGATCTTCACACCCTGAGATGGCCTTGAAATCCCACTTGCCGATTTCCTCGGGGTTCTGATTGATTGAGTTGATTGATTTGCAACCTTGCGCCTCTCGCCACTGAGGAATGTAATGCTTTCTGGAATGACGCCGCTAGGAGTGACGTAATTAATAATCGATACGAGAGCTTCTTGACCTTGCGAACCATCAACTGTGGATCTTAAGGTCCTAACTTAGACCTAATCTAGTTTTGCAAAGAGAGCCGGAGGAGTTTGACTTGCTGTGCATAGGATGGCCTAGCCTTAAAGTTTCTGTACTCTACTATGACACCTGCTTAGATACCATCATTGCGGATTGCAGATTGTGACAGGAGCAGCCACCCAATTCGAAGTTGAATACTGTTGGCGAAATCATCACCGTACACGTATCTGATAATGTCTGCTTGGTATATTTGGCTTGATTCCGGATACAGGTTTGGAATAATTGCTCAGCTTCTTTCCGTGTCTTTACTACGGGCCCGTTCTGCGGTATTCCTTTATAAATTGGTTGATTGATAAGAACAAGTCGATGAATGCATCTAAAATTGCTCTTTTAGCTGTATGATTAGCATACTAGCTAGCACAAGTCTCCCGAGCAAGGAGACCCCTCCTGTATTTGAGTATACATTCCGATTTTCCTAGACGGTGGGCGAGAGTTGCTGGTTATCGCCGATTAAGAATATGCGGCTTAAGATACAAGCCTCTGCAGTATGGATAATCATATGAACGCAGCAGGCCTCGATAGCTTGAGAAGCTTTCATCGATGATGAAGCCTTGGACTCTGTATTTTGGAGAAGTGGTCCAAAGGCGGCCGCATCGATAGAGAAGACACCTCGTTCTCTCATATATTGAACTTGGACTTCTCGGAGTGCCTTTCGTTCGGCTGCACGAATCATCTCTTCGTCTTTGAGAGCCTTTTTAGTGTCATCAGTGTTGAGCCAGACGGCCTTGACATCTCTGCATGCTTTTTGGAAGTTAACAAGGTGTCAAGAATGAAATGGTGCGGATTGAACTCTTTGGCATCAGAACCCCAGACTTATCTGAGTGAATAGAGCCCGAAGCGATCTAGGCAACGGAACTTTTCTTCAGGAGATATGTCTCGGCAATAACCCTATCTGCGAGTATGTAGCGGACCAAGGATGCATTGACGACTTGGTGGTTTGAGATTAGATGTGAGTAGGACAGTTTGAGAATGCTGGCGTTCAATACGCGCATTTCGCCGGTCCTAGTGACCGCCTTTTGTGCATCTATAACCTGAAGTAAATCTAGTCGTCTGAAAATATTTGTCAGTAACCAAAAGCTTGTAGGTACTGCATTGGTTAGAATGGCGAACAAAATGACCAGCTCAGCTCGTGCTACCATGTCTGTACTCAAGCTATACTTCAGATTCATAGCCACTCGTCGAATCATTCCAGGTGCTTTTCCGTAGCCAAATTTCTCCACATACTCGCGGAAGATATCAGCTTATTCCGTGCTGGGTATTCTTTCAGGGTTGTCAGAGCTGGGAAGAAATCTGCAAGTAGCGGCACACTTCCATTTTCGTACTCCCACCAGCACCTTCCAGGTCAGGGTGTAAGGCGAAAGGACTCTCCGGTCCGTATATCACGAGGGTATTTGAGACAGTGAATATATGCTTGACAAAGCCCATCAAGTTGGCGCATATCACGTCTTCACCAACTACGATTTTGCTGGGCATGTTGGCAATTTCAGAAAGTTGATGAGTGATTAACGTGTTGAAGCGTAGGCCCAGGTCCTAAAACGGCAGCGATCATGCTGTGTGATTCTGGCATTACTCCATGAGCCCCTTACTCTCGATTTACATTGTCATAAATGAAGTGCATGGCCAGCTTGTCAAAGCTCATATGGCGTCTTTTTGCTTCTAGAATCGAAGAGTAGAATTAGAACAATTTGGACGAGCGTTGAATAAGGTCTGCAAGCGTGGGTGACGTGACGGTGATAGTGCAGTCATTGAGCACCTGAAGAGTGTGGATTGGATATTTATAATCGCGTTTCATTTTGTCAATTTGCTTGTTAGCAATATAACAAATTTCTAAGAGTATTTAATAATAATGCAGCAGTTTTTAAAAGATTCGAACTAGCCTTGAAAAAGTCCTTCGGTCGACCTCACGATTCGGTGGCGGGGGATCGTCGCCAGGGTCGACAACCCTCACGCAAAGGCTCAACGCTTTCCATCACCCTGCCAGTACCTCGTCCACCTTTACCCTTCTCATACACAACTTAGAGGTCCTTCAGCCGGCAATGCACATTATTCTGTTAATACATGTATCCCGAATGCACATGATTTGTCAGCTCACAATCCGTTAGATGAAAGGTGTGCATGACACGTTTGACGCGTTATTGAAGGCTTCGCTTTGTCCATCCACGAAGATCGCCAACCAGGCTTCGTCAAACAAGACCTAACCCCGCAGACAGAGCTACTACATGACCAATCTGCTCAGTAGAAACCTCTGGGAATGCTAAAGATCGTTTGCATAAAAGAAGTTGGATGATGATGCTGGACGCCCTACGAGTATTTTAACTGATTAAACGGATGCAAATTTTTCAAGCGGAGATATTCAACATTGATCGGGATCTTCTGGCTGCCATACCTCGAGTTGAGGCACGAACATGGCGGCAGGAGACAGACATGAAGTTGACTTAATCGTCATTGGCTCAGGTATGGCGGCTTCCATGAAAACAGCTGAGACTTCTCCTACTGTCATTCTCCGTATGTATGTTCGACGGCCTTCGAAGATGGGCTAATCGAATGGATTGTATGGTTAGCTGTTGAGTGGATAGGGATAGTGACCTCGCTAATCCATTTCCAGGTATCTACGGCATTCAAGCAGCACGTACCTATCTCGAGATTCATCCAAACCATCGTATTGTGATTCTTGAGGCCGACTCCTGTCCCGGTGGAGTTTGGAGCGCAGGTATGACTCAACCATTTCCTAACCGAGGCCGAGTGATTTCATGCCACTCACTACCACCATAGAGCGCATGTACGATGCCTTCTGGACTCAGACGCCGCTGCAGGTAACGGAGTTTTCCGACCAGCCTTTGACGAGCGTATCATGGAACGATTCATATCACGGCTACTTTCCAGCCAAACATGTCACCACTTATTTAAATGAATATCTGGAAAACCACATATACAATGGTTCATCTCTAACGGATCGGATCGTATTCAATGCGAGAGTGCAGAGATTCCAAAAGGAGGACGGGAAATGGACTGCCATAGTTCAGAATTCTGGATCCGTATACTCCGCTCCAAAGGTCATCGATGCCTCTGGTCACACATCCATCCCAAATATCCCTCAACTACCAGGAGCTGAAACCTTCAAAGGCCGAACACTTCACCACAAGCAATTCGGAAGATCCGGTATCATACACCATTGCAATCTGTCTTATCTAGTAGTCATAGGGAGCGCAAAATCAGCGGCTGATGTTGTCTACTCGGGTATCACAGCTGGCATGATAGTCACTTGGATCATCCAAAAATCTGGCAGCGGACCTGGAGCGTATACGCCTGCCACGGCTCCAATAAAGCTCTACAGAAACTCTAATGAATCGTTCCATACGCGTTTCATGGGCTCATTGTGTGCGAGCGTATTTGCTGAGCGCTCATACTGGTCTCGCTTTATTGATGGCACGTTCTTCGGTAACTGGATCCTCAAGAGAGTTTGGAACGCGATGCAGAAGGGTGGAGACAAGATAGCCAACTTTGACCGTGCTGACGGAAAAGATAATGGTTTTCATAATCTCAAACCCGACACGCCTTTATTCTGGCAGAATGATAGCACGGGCGCCCTTCAGCGGGAACATTTCCTCGATGCTCTGCGGCATGCTACCGTTTATCGTCAAGATATTGAATGTCTCAAGGAACGCGAGGTGATACTTGCTGACGGTACTTCCGTCAAAGCAGATGTCATTGTGTATGCCACGGGCTGGAAACATTCGAGTCCGTATCTGGACGATTCCACTGCAGCTGAATTAGGACTGGCCGCGCCAATTTCGGCCGAGGATCCACAAGAAGCTGCAAAATGGCAGGAGTTGGAGCAAGAGGCTGACGTGCAGGTCCTCAAGCAATTCCGAATGCTAACTCACCCGCCTCAGTACTACCGCCATGACTGTAACGAAACTCCATTCCGGTTGTACAAATCTGTCATTCCAGTACATGATCATAGTATTGCCTTCCTCGGAAAGGTTATGTTGGGCAATAATTTCTATAACGCGGAAGTCCAGGCATTATACGCAGTTGCTGCCCTAGACGGCAACATCTCTCTTCCTCCTGCCGCGGACATGAAGCGTGAAATCGCTGGCGTTGTCGCATGGTGCAGGCGGAGATACTTGACGATGGGAGAGACAGGCAACTGGTTCTATTGGGACGTCGTCCCATACACCGATGGACTACTGAAACAGCTCGGCCTCTCCAGTCATCGGAAGAAAGGCTGGCGAGACTTGCTCAAACCAGCTTTGGCACCTGATCTGAGAGGTCTCATTGAGGAATACAAGAGCACGACAAGAGATAATCCGGCGAAGAACATTTAGCAATGATCGGGCATGGGTTACACGTCTGAAGATCTTTTAGCTCTCATTTCGCAACGTGAATTAATTCTTGGCTTCACGCGCTCAGACCCATACCGAAATGGGGTCTGATTGGGTCGCGAGTTGGCATCAGCGCCAACAAGACCTTGTTTTAAGCTTCAACTCTCCATACCAGAGCGCCTCGGCCTCGTTCTGCTGGCCACATTCTCACTCAATATCACCGACAGCCATGTGCTGACACGAACGGTGTTTGTGCTGCTATTCTTGCGGCTGTTTGTTGAAATACACTCAGAAATGGGACTGCCGTGGGGCTATAAGAAGACGCTGCCGAAGGATGGGGCAGAGGTGCGAGAAAGCATGCGATGCATCATGCGAAGGGAGAGGGTACGTTCGAGCCGTTTTTGGGGTGGTGGGATGGGTTGTGGGACCTTGGTGGAGAGGAAATAGGATGATGAGAGAATGAGACTTGAGACGGAGATGACAGTTGAGGAAGAGTGAGAGCATGAGTTCGAATATTTGAGTGAAGATATACTTTGAAGGCGAATAGGAGACGAATAGAGTATCGCCTAGTAACCAATGAAATAAACCCGACCTTACCCCATTCCTGTAACCGCGACTCCAAGATAATACTCCCTCCCCTCCATATAAATACTCTGCCGTATTCATACCGACACCGCCTTTAACTAGTCACCCTCTAGCGCAAGATGTCGAGGCAAAAGATAAATACGTTTTGATCAAGACTCGAAAATGGCCTCTTTGGTCTAGCTCACGAGCAACCGCAAGTCAGACCTGCTGACTATGAAAATAGGAAGGCACTCAGTTCGATTGTTTCTTGGTTGACGCTCGCAATCTCTCCAACGACCATTTTACTAATGAGTCCCAATCATGGAAAAACAACGACCCCCAAAAACACCACAACTCTTCCCCAACACCGACAGCCATCTAGACCTACTGCTGCTGCTGCTGCTCATCACCACGAGCCTCTCACTCCTGTCCCCTTTCATCATTTTCAACAATACTCACCTCCATCCTCCCAAGCCCTTATCAAGACCTCGGACAGGCAATGAAGGCAATGCTTGCAGATCTACCACAATATGTCTGCGGCTGAGTAAAACCGGAGGAGATTGGCACGGTGGGAGAGGGCGCTCTGTACGGTAGAGATCGCCCTGTAGGTAGAGGTTTGGTGAGATTATGTGAATGGCCAATTCTGGCACAGTGAACCTTGAGAATACAAAATGTCTGGACTTCGTTTTCCAACTCTTAAACTATGCGAGATCTAGAGGACTTGTGATGATCCTGTAATCGATGATGCTTGGGATGTCACGTGCCTTGGTTGAGGACGAGGCTGACCAAAAAGGTCAGCAAAACGGATATCGAATCACGAATCGAAATAAATTCCAATAGACTCAACGATCTTCAACGGGCATCTCAGGCTGCATAGTATAATTTGATGCCAGGACTTCGAAAGTGAGAGTTTAAAACGGCAATGAACGTGCGTGTGACTTGGCAGCAATATCGAGAAATGAAGGCTGCAAAGATGGCAAAATATATACGGATGCATTGCATTCAAAGCGTATCGCTCTGACAGAATATCTTACGATACAACGCGGCTTTGGTCCAATCGCCACGACCAGTTACTATGACTTGAATCCTGCTAATAGCCGAGGTTAGCGATGGAGATGGTGTTTCCTGTCACCTGGCACGGGGAGAGAGGTCGTTGACTTGGAAATGGTTCGCGCCACCGATAGTGTTGGCGTGCGGCCATGTTTCGGCACAGCTCTGCATAACTACCTGCCACATGCATGAGGATTTCCTCTGAACAGCTTCGGCGGAGTATGGCTTGTAGCAGAGCTTAATATCTTGGTTTTCGATGGCGTCGTTAATAATGGTCCCGGAATATCGTTTGCTAGGCTCGTGAGACCTGAAGTATGGTGTTAACCAGAAGCAATCCTAACAGGGAGGTAGATAGACGGCTATACCGTCGCGAATACAACCTGATTTTATACAACGCGACCACTGCATTGATACAAATCCAGGACTGCTCAGTGCCACGTTCTTCCATCATTCTTCTCAACATCCACCTCCTCTGTCGGCCCATATTCCGCAAAACACATGGTCCTCGATCCCTCCTCCCACCTCCCCGACTCCGGCAGCGGCGTATGCGGCAACGTCTTATTGGAATTCGGGAAACTAGTAAGTTCCCTCGAACTCCTCTCGGACCCTTCATAATCGGATACTTCGTCCCGGCTCTCAATCTTGACGTTCATTCCATGCGAAACATGTATACCAGCGGTTGGCGTCTGATTGCCGCGAGCGTTGCTGCTCAACTGCGAGAGCTTGATCGCGCGTCCTCCTATACCGCTGGAGGTGTTTCGGACGTAACCGAGACTGTTGCCGGAGCGTTGGATGGAGATATTGAGGTAGCGCCGGAAAAAGACTTTTAGGGCTGGTGCGGAGGCACAGATGACGGCGAGGTCGGCTTCAATGGCTGTCCAGGCCCAGCCGGGGAGACTGGCCCAAGTGATATCGTAGGTGTGGAAGTAGACGTATTGAATGTAGTAGATGCGCATAATTCCCGAGACGCAGGTCCTAGAGAGTTGTGTTAATTAGCTTACGCGTTAGGGGTAGGAAAAAAGGTGACTGTTAGAAACATACAAAAGTCCGATAGCGAATATCCCCATAATGGCAAATTTCTGCCGTCTTGGAAGCTGGAGTTTCCACACAAGCATGACAGGCAAGGCGCAAGCGATCATGTCCTGGATGATGCTGACGATTGCAGAAGAAAGGACTTCAACTGCTTCGTTATGACACGAGAACTTGTGCGTCGTACTCCAAACAGGGTCTACAACATGCCAAAATGCCAGAACAGGTGTGCAAGTGAATACCAGAGTAAGCAAGAATGCGATGCCATAAAATATTACAAAAGCGATACTAGCCCACACGCCATAGATGAAGGTTTTCGAGATCGTTCCGGATGCCATTCGTCGGTAGAAGCAGAGAATCGATATTTTCGTGGGACAGGTGGCGCAGATATATAACGCCTCGATTGCCATGACAATCTGGGCCAAGTAAGCTTGCGAATGAGATAGCATTGGCATTGGAGTCCTACTTGGCGACTTTCAACAGCGGTTTTACGAGTCTGGTCCCAGACATGAAATTGAAAGCCATATACGCGTGCACCTTTGGCACATTAGCGGGCTGCCATATCGGAATAGCATGATAAAGCGTACCCAGACAGACCGCCAAGGTGAGGCCAAGCAAAGGTATCTATCATTGTTAACATAACCAATTTTGAGTGCGAGAACAATAAACGTACCATGGCAGCTGCAACTAACGCATCGTCAAGTCCTGCGTTCCGGCCCACGACAAGACGAGCCCACATGCGAGCACAAAAGACAAAAAAAGTGACAACAAATAAGACAATGAGCAGAACGGGTACGGTCCAGTCTCTCGTCTCCGGGTTTACATAGTTGGGTATGGGCCAGGTTTCGATCACTGACAAAGGTGGATGGAGTCCTCCAGGCATCGTGGATGGTGGCGAACAATGTACCGAGAATATCGCAAGGAATTGCGATCTAGGAGAGTGCAGGTATATGAGGAGATATTAACATGTGCCTGAAAGCGTTTGCCGACTACCCGATGGATGGGCTCCTTTGTCAGGATATAGGTACCTACTGTACATATGCCACGCAAGGGGCTATCACCATCCACGTGGATAAGCCAAGGTCTTTGACCATGATCCCGAAGAGATAGATCCAGATAGCTGGACTCTAGCTCCTGCAGGGTCTGTCACCAGAACGTTTCGAAGAATGAATTGTTCTACTCCTCAACGAATCGACACCCAGCATTGGAATGGGCTGGAGAAGCAGGGACCAGGGTGTCTGGATGACCTGCTTGGGCTGGCTGTAAAAAGAATGCCGCGCTTGGTTTGGGAGCATCCCCGTCAAATAGTCTCTGAACAATGGCAATGACATTGCTGCAGCAGAGTTGCAAGCGTGGTTCTAACGGTGAAGGACCCCAGATGCATAAGGCTCCGTCAGCCACGCCAATTGATCGTCTAGGGAGTTCGCCTAATGATAGTCCTACCATCGTTTGAACTTGGAAGGATGCGCGGTGTGCCTGAATTTCTAGCATGGTCAAGGAGCAGGATGTGCAACCGTGCGGAGAAGTGCAGTGGACGAGAGAACTATTTGCTGCCCTACCCGCAGTATAACCCCAATAAGGCAGTGAAGCCGAAATACTAGCTAACAAATTTGTGGAAATAGCTGGTCTTTAACAATGGGAGAAATGCGGCATTTCCATTATTACCGGAGTTGTGGCGCCGGCGTGAAATGCCTTGCATCGCAGTGGAGCAGATAAAAAGGTCAGAATAGTTCAAGAAGGCTGTCTGGACAGCAGCTGTAGCCTGTTGAAGATGATAAAAGCCGGTATATTGGAAGCGGTTGAAGCCATCCTGGAGTTGAGGTTCTATTGTGGGTTGGACAAGCAGCCGAGACATAATCGGACGCTGCTCCTTCACCCCTGATATGGTGGAAAATTGAATCAGTCACCTCTTGAAAAACTTCTCTCTCGCCACCAACAGTTTGAGACGAGTGCTAGGTATGTCGAGTCAAACAGCATACAAGCCTTCTGAAGTTATCTCAAGTATCCTCCGTGAGCGGGTCATTTGCATATACAGGGTAACATAATCCGACGGCCACCACAACCCCAAAACATCTCCACTAAAAACCCTTCGAACAGTACTGTAATATCACGCCACCATTTGGGGATTCGCAAGCGAATATGCAGCGCACACCAACTGCTAAATGCTCCTACAAGGGGGTAACATGAGCGGGCTGGCAGCCCTCCCTCCCAGCGGAATTACAAAATAAATAACTCTATAACAAAATGAAAGTACTAATTATATCGCCCACAAGCTAGCAGGGAGGGCTTCCAGCCCGCTTATGTTACCCCTTTGTACCTGCTGCCGTAAAGCTCGAACACCATGTGCTCCATGCGCACGGTTTGTCAAACAGATGCCGGCAGGCCATCTCTGCCGTCCCAGCCACACCAAGAAAAGCTTTATCAGAAGCTGTATGAGCTTTTTCCAATCTAGGCATCTGATGACGTTGTAACATATCCCCGGAAGCTCTCTAATGCAGTTGGGACAATCCGAAACACCATCCCTAACAGCGACCGATGGCGATCATGCTTGAAAATCGGACTACAGAAGTGGGTTTTATCCCTTACAGGATGGAAAGGCCGAAGATTCCAAAAAGCCAGACGGGGCTCTGTTGTGGGGGCTGAATGGTAACGGCACATGCCAATTTTCCTAATCGGGCATGTCGTCCTAGTGTTTTAGCTTTCAGAGCAACAACGGCAATAACATGTAACATAGATGTATCAACCCTGAAATACCCATATTTGGATTTAAATATAGAATAATGAACACCCGGCTTATGCCGTCTTTCTGGAAGCTTTGCTTTGAGGCCTCCGTATCGAATTAAGTTCATGCCAAGAACGTCAATCCTGTTAGTAACCGGCACACCAGCATATAGATCCAACCATAGGTTCATTGGGTGATTCATTGGGCTGGAATTTGAAGATTCCGGTCAAAAATGTCGCGGAAACAAAGGTTGCCGGGAGGAATATCAACCTTAATTAACCGAGTGTCATACTTAACTAATGCGATTGTTAAAGTACTTAAAGTCAGACCTTAGACGACGCCCTAGACCATTTTCATATGCTTCAGATACAGCTCCGCGCGAGAGATTGTTGATTGAATCTCCTCTTGCTGCTCCGTTGCGATATAGTCACATGTCTGATCAGGATCCTGGGTGGAAGCGAGAGACATTATTTTCCTCTCATACCTTCCGCAGATCCCTACCAGCCGAGCTAGAGCTTTCGCATGCTCCAGTCGCTAGCTCGCTGTCCGCTGCTATCTTTGCGATCTTCGCAAGGTCCGCGTTCAGCTTGTCAAAAGCATAAGAAACTCTCAGATATCCAGCCCGGCAAAGATTGACAAGATCATTCATAACACCAAGTTGGTTCTCCATTCAGTTCCATGTTTTCGGGCTTGGAGCATCCCCAATGTGACGTTGAGGAACAAAGGCGGATGACGCCCCAGGAGGTCCCTGTACCCGTGAAGCCAGCGTCGAATCGCGTCAATAGACGCGCCCATGGTGTTATATCGAAGAATCAGCGGCCTGCAGCCAACAAGCTTCCCACAGATGCTGAAGAACTTAGTCTATGCCTTTGGCTAACTCGCTTAGACCAAGTTGGAACGAGCGCCAGCATACCTATGCTGCAAGTTAGCTGCAATCATACTTATGGAGAAGTGGAGGCATGGAGGCGAGCGTGGAGATGCACCTAGCTGTGGAGAGCATTAGTGCCGGAGGCTTCCTGAGCGCTACGACAAGTTCAAACTAAGAAAGGATAAGGTCCAGGAGGTTGATTATACAGCCGCTGAAGACCCCACAAAGCGCGAGCGGTATAAATAGTTCCAAGGCTGCCTGTGGGCGCTACGGCATCCTCCCTGCAGCAGACACCAAGATTTAATGAGGTCTAGCTTCCGTATACCCGTGCCCAGGGGTTGGCAGTCTTGGCGGATCAGGGGCAAAGCCCAAGACCCTCCATGCTCAACGGGAATCACCAGCTCAACGGGAATCTTTCCTCAAACATCAATATATTAACACAGCAGCTTGTATTTCTATTTCCTAACATACTACAGTCTATTCTAAGTTCTCTGGAACCTATACAACAGTAATATTCTTGAAGATCTCCTCTACCGGAGCTTTCCTATGCCTTTTAGTCTTATGGACTAGGCGACGGGCTTCTATCATAGCTTTCTTCTGGTCTCCCGTTCCCTAGTAATATCTCGTGCATCTCGAGCATATAGAACGCCTCCCCCTTAGGTTATTCGTCGTAGTTAACGTGCCTTAATTAACATGCCTTTTCTGCTGCTTCAGTTTTAGCAAGTTAATAATTTATTGATGAACTAAGCTAATTGGTCGATTTCTTCTTCGTTGATATATCACGTGCACCCTGGTATGTAGCTCCGTCGCTGGCCATCTTACAACAAGCAAGACATTCTCCACCTTCCTTCCTACAGAGTTCGACGTTTATTCAGCACTGCGACAACTATAAGATTATACCCCTTTGCCTCCTACTATATATAACTCCGCGCTGTTAGCCGCTCAATGTTAGGGTATTCTCGGCTTATACGTATTGGCACGGAAAGGCTGCTATTCAGACTGTTGTCACGGATTTGTACGAGAGAGTTGAGATTGGAGGCTTCGGAGTTGAGTTCTAACGTGTTCAACGTGCTGTCGCGCACTGGTACGGCCGGCCGTGACCTTAAGCCGCACCTGTATTTATTTCCCTCCTGGGGTCACGAATTTTACATCAAAATCAACCTTCTTAGAATATCGTGTCAACTGTTAATAATAGCGCGGTTACCTTCAATAAAGTAGAGTTTCTCTACGCGATGGCTGAGTACCGGCCAAAGAATCTAGAATTAACTACAATTTAGTATGCTTAGGCAAAAGCAGAGCTTATTCCGTTCGGTCCTGAGGTAGTTATTAGCAAGACCCCCCAAGCAGCCTCCCTTTACGCCTCTACGCCTAATTCAGCACGGCCAACGTGGACTCTGCACATCTACAAACGTCTATAAGCTTACTAAGGTTAAACACGAAATTAAGCGTTGTTACCCGGACAATCTATTAGACCCTTCCTAAAAGGCGTCGAGGCT
Source organism: Lepidopterella palustris CBS 459.81 (assembly GCA_001692735.1). NCBI lineage: Eukaryota > Fungi > Ascomycota > Dothideomycetes > Mytilinidiales > Argynnaceae > Lepidopterella > Lepidopterella palustris. The sequence goes on from KV744969.1 coordinate 65,333, forward strand.
ATAACCTAATATATTAACGCACTTCCTCGCACTACTAGTACTATCACGGTGGCGGAGGTTCGGCGTAAAGAGCAACAAGGAGGGGCTAGGATATCTCTACAGAGCGGCGGCGTACTAACTGTCGCCTAGGGACGCGAGTTAGTTCGCTAGCGTACAAAGAATCAGAAGAGACGAGTTAAGATTAGGGAGAAGGCAGCGGAGAATAAGCGCATTCGTAAGGAAAAGAAGACTGCAGATGAGCAACGGCGTCAGGCACGGGCGCGGCAGCACGGCCAGCCTCTAGAATAATTCTTTGTAACGTGTTTCACAAGCGAGAGCGACACACAAGCGAGAGCGACAGTCTCTCTACGTAGATATCTTTCGAACGGAATATTATTATATAACAAACAATTATATATTAAATAAACGTCTAAACTAAAATTTATTATATTAAATATATTTAAGTATTATATTTAAGTAATTCATATAAACTATATTACGCTTAAGCTGTTAGGGACTAGCCTAGGGGTCCGGTTAGATCTTCCGGGTTAGGGTAGCTTCTTGGAACCCTAGACTAGTTGCAGGTGGTTTAGTTATATTAGAAGAGCTAGGGGCGGTTCACGTCTCCGGATATAGTAGCCCGATATATCCTTGTTACTAAAGGCTGCTAACCTTAGAAGTAAAACACTATTAGGGCGCGGGTGAGGCTAATATAATAATGTATTTAAGATATATTATAAAGTAATATTTAATAGTAGGTAAGCTACTATCTTTAACTAAGTTAACTATAAAAAGAGATAAAGAAAATTTATAAAGAGAATAAGCTCCTTTTTATAGCCTAAGTCCCTTTATATAATTTAGTAACCCCCGTAAATTAGTACTAATCCTACTAATTCTAAACTCCCGTGGATTAGTTTTAATTCTATTAATCCTAGCCTTATTACGTAATCCCTTTTTATCCTTTTAATTCTATAATTATATTATTTACCTAAGTCTTAATTCCCTTATTTTTTTTATCTTTATTCTTAGAGTC
>KV744970.1:0-24883 GCA_001692735.1 Lepidopterella palustris CBS 459.81
GTTCAATCGTACCTCTGGTAACTCTTTTGCCACGAAGCTGGGTGCTTTGTCGTTGCTGTATGAGCGAAGAAAGGACGAGAATTCAGAGTCGGTCGCGAGAGATGGCTGGACAGATACAATCACATCGCTCGAAAGGTATGCAATGCGGGCCACTGAGAAACGAGACGTCTAGTCAGCGCAAGTTTTCAGAAATTCGATATTGTAAGAAGAGCTCTGGCGCACTTCGTTTGCCTAGGGTGCTTTGATGCGGGGCAAACTCGAGACGTAGCACTTACCCGCTTCTCCTGCAGTGGAGATGGAACCCATGATTGCGATTCCAATAGGAAGAGAGAAGGATGAGAGGGCAAGAGGAGAAAGAAGAGAGAGAAAGAGAGGGAGAAGAGGAGGAGAGAGAGAGTCAATTGAGCCCTCGTTCAGCGGGACAAAGCAGTCAATTAGCAAATAATGGAAATATTTTCTAGATGGCTTGCTGACGATCTCTATTTTGTCCCGATATTGCTCCGAGGAAAAGAGGGCGAGCACGCCATTTTTACCTCCGACTTAACTCAAGCCACCTGGGCATTCTCTACCAAACCCTTCTGGAACGCAAACATCGGCGAAGCAAACCATCAGCTAACATTACTAATCCGAGAATTCTCTCTAACTTTAATCAGTATAAATTTCTATCGTATACACCTAAAATCAGGAGTTACCTACCGAGGCCAACAGAAGGAGGAGTACAAGCTTTATAGAATCCTACAGAATCTCTCGCTGCACGGGGTTGGCCAATTCACCCTCACCTGCAAAGCCGTTGCGCCTTCCGGCGGTTTCGGCTATCGATAATGTCCAAGTTCCGCTCACCGCGGGCTGTCACTGGCCTCCCGGGCAGCCTGCATCTCACCAACGTCAACTTTTCTTACAGAGTACTACCTTCAGATGGATTCGAGATAACTAGCAGAACGCACCCAAATAATCTTGCACTTGCATCCTATGCCGTGTTTGCAGTTGCAGCACCGCAATGCCCGCGACCTTATTAGGAGAGAATAGCTGTAACGATGCCGACCAAACCTCCACCTCCATTTCCTCACCGCTGGTACCTGACTTTCCACTCTCATTCCCAGAGTTGTGCGCCAGGATCCACGAGCACATCAGCGCATTCCTTGCCGAGAAGACAGATTCTGAGCGGCTAAAAAGCGTTCAGGAGCAGACGCGTATCTCTTTGGATGTTCTTTCTGAAGCCTTGGATCGGTATAGGTGAGACTGCGGTTCTTCAATGCCGATATGACACTTCAATAGTCATTGAGCTTTCACAACCTCGGCGAGCTAACGGTAATAACAGCCTTTCTGAGCTCTCCCTCTCCTACAATGGCGGTAAAGACTGCCTAGTCCTTCTCATCCTATACCTCGCCGCTCTCCATGCCAAAGGCCTCGCCCGCTCAAGCACCAATAACGTCAACACTGGCCACCACGAGCCAATCCAATGCGTCTATATCCAAGCAGAATTCCCCTTTGCGGAAGTGGAAGATTTCGTCAAAACAAGCGTCGCTACTTATTCGCTATCCTTAGCAACGTACGCTAAGCCGATGAAAGAAGCCTTTGCTGAATACCTACACGACAAACCCTCGGTGAAAGCCATCTTCGTTGGAACAAGGCGTACAGATCCTCATGGAGCAAAATTGACACACTTTGACCCCACTGACCACGGATGGCCAAAGTTCATGCGCATACATCCTGTAATAGACTGGCATTATGTTGATATCTGGACGGTAGGTTGATCTACTCCTTGGACGGGCAACAGTACTCAATTGTATTCGATTGAGATATGCCTACATAATATTTCTACTAATAACTCGTCTCATAGTTCACCCGCCACCTTCAAATTCCCTACTGCGTGCTCTACGACCGCGGCTACACCTCTCTAGGCGGCACCACCGACACTCACCCCAATCCCGCCCTCCTCATCCAATCCCAGAATCCCTCTCAACACTCGAACGGAACCCAATACGGCTCGCAAAACGGCACGAGCACATTGAAATTCCGGCCCGCTTACGAACTCATCGAAGACCGAGCAGAACGCCTGGGCCGTGATAAATAAACCATAGAAGTCCACGGATCGGAAGGGGGACAACGGAATCTGTAGATGAAAAGTCTCGCAACGTTGTGTTCTACACTTTACACCATTTTTGGAGCATTTAATTGGCGCAATTGGGCGGTTCGCGTCAAGCTCTATGTTTCTGGAGTAGGTTAAGAACGACTACGTCATGTAGCACAATAGAGCAGGTTTCTTTTTTCTTTTTCTTCTGTCTCTTCTACGCTCGTTCCACGAATTAATGCCAAAATACCTACTTCCACCTGCAAATGAAGCCTGAAAAGAAACTTTGTTTTCGTGTCCTGACTGGATATTCTTTGTAAATCCTGCCGTGTAATCTGCTAGGATTTTTAGTCTGCACACTTAGGGGCGTTCTTGTCTCCTGTTCCGTTAGCATATGGAACTAATTTGGCTAGCAAACTGCAAACTGCTTCAACATCCACCGTGTATGATTTCTTTATTTATCATTTATTCACCCTTCTTCCCCCCCTCCCCTTCAAGGCGCCACTTTTTATTCCATGTTTATTCGCTTCAGACCAAAATGCGTCTTAGACCAAAAAGCATTCTACTCTAAGAAGTCGCCTTTACGCCTCTGCAAGTAACCGACCCGGTCCCAGAAAAGACTGCTCAATAGTAACCCAAATCTTTCGCCTAGACCCAAAAATTTAACCCATCGCGTTTCTTTTCCTCGCCTCCTCAACCGCCCTATCCCAACTCGTGTTGTAGATGAACCAGCCTTCAATGCTCGCCACAATTCCCAGTGCAATAGCGGGTCCCTGCCTCATCATCAGCCACAAATCCTTACACTCCGGGCAGAAAATAAAGAAGTAAAGGAGAAGGAATCTTTATCGGGGACTTACAGTCCAAAGCCCATGCAACCCCCACTTTAATCCAAACCCGGTGCCGAAAGAGATCGGCATCGCGATAACGTAGTAAGCGAACAAATTCACATACCCGCCGACTTCCTGCCTGCCAAGGCCTCTGAGAATACCATTGCAGTTCGTGGCTAGGGCGTCGAAGAGCTGGAAGGCGGCGCAGAGGGGTAGCAACGCCGCCACTACATCAATGACTTCCTCGTTGTTCGTGAAGAGCGCGGGGATGTAGTTGCGGAGCGTAGATAGTAGCGTAACATTCAGAACTCCGACGACGCAGGCAACGCAGAGCGCGACTTTGGCGGCTGTCTTGGCGGCGGGGGAGAGAGTCGCGCCGATGAGGTTCGCGATGCGCGTCGAGGCTGCGATGGAAATTGGGAAGGGGATCTGGAATGTTAGTGCTGTGACGGTGCTGAGGACGCTCTGGGCGGCGAGTTCTGTCGTGCCGATCCAGCTGGCGCTCAGCGTGAGGATTTCGAAAGCGAGGAATTCAGCGAGCACCATGATTAATCCGGGTAGCGCGAGCTTGATCATGGGACCCCAGTTCTTGAGAGCCCGCCATTCGAAGCCGCCCCAACAGTCGCGGCCGTCGATAAAGTAGACGTAGGACAGGAGGCAGAGGGGTAGCAGGTTTTCAGTTACGGCGACGGCGATCGGGGCGCCGACGAAGCCCCAGTCGAAGTGCCAGACGAAGAGCCAGTTTAGGAGCGCATTGATTGGGGCGCAGATTAAGAGCACGTAGAGAGTTGCGGAGAACATGCCCTGGGCCTGCACGAAGCGCTTCCCGCTTTCGAAGGCGGCGTAGCCGGGGGCACCGGTGAGGAGGATTTTGAGGTAGAGACCTGCGAGGCGAGCGGTTTCTTTCTCGGGAACGATGGCGGAGAGGATGGCGGTGCCGCTAAGCCAGATTACGCCGATTGGGATGGTGATGACCCAGAGGAAGTATATCATGCGTTGGAGTTGGAGGCCGACGAGTTTCTTGTGGCCGGAGCCGTAGGCTTGGGCGCAGAGGGTGTCGAGAGAGGTTGCGAGGCCCTGATAGACGGCATACCCGGTGATGTTTGCCGTCACTGGCCAGAATTAGATGTATTCTCCGAAATTGATACCGAGATGAAAGAGATGGATAAACATACTACTTGCCAGGCTCACAGCTCCAAGCTCAACTTTTCCAATGTGTCCAACCGTGAATATGCTTGCCACGTTGAGGGAGTATTGTAGTAAAAATGTCAGAATTAACGGGCCAGAGTATTTCCCGAGCACTTTTGCTTCGCGCTGCCATGTCGTGTGGATCTTCCCGGATAAAACCGCCTCTTCCCATTTCTTGTTGATGATTTTAGGAGTATCTTCGCCGCCGTATGGTTGTGTGGGATCGCCTCCGAGCAACGCCGTGTTCTCGGAAAGCGCGTCTTCTGCTGCTATGGCTGACTCTTCATCCGACGTACTCCTAAACTTCCGTAGCGCTGCTATCGACAATTTCCTTCCCAAACGTGAAGAAAAGCTACTTTCGCTCTCTCCACGCGGGTGTTTTGGTGGGATCAGCAAGTTGTCCCGTAGCAAGCTTCTCTCTTCATCGCAAACGGCAGCCAGTTCTTTTTTGGTCAGGTATCCATGCTCTGGGACCGAAGACGAGGGTATCACGGCAGATCGGAATCCCGGGTTCACAATACTAGGCCGACTATACGCATCCGTCATGGAAAGCTCGGAAGGCCGTACTGTGGAGCTGTCCGAATCGTCTTCCCCGTTATCATCGTAAACATTGTCGCCTTCGAGATCCCGGGCAATTGCGGCTTCAGCGAGTGGCGAAGATGCAGAAAACGATCCCAATTGCGACCTGAAGCTGGTGCCAAAGGGCCCAGAGGACTCGGCATGCGGCCGCGTGTTCGTGTTGGTGGTATCTTGGGGAATTCCCATTGTCACAGGGTTGGTTACTGGGTGCTCAGCAACGGGTAGCTGCGACGTGGGACAATGAAAGTGCTGTCTATTGCTGTCTATTGCTCAAGGCGATTGGATCAATAGATGGAACATGACACCAAGTGCGGGGGGGTCATTGAAGCTTTTGTAGGGCAAAACGCCTCATCAACTGCAGCTGCAGAGCTTTCTGCACTCGAGTCCGAGGGTGATCAATGATATCAACCTGGGCATTGCGAAGGCGGGGAGCGAGCATTTCCAGATCCTGGTTGGCCTCGAATGGGAATGTCCACCCGTTCTTTCCGATAAGAATCTTCGCCTCCGCCCGTATCATCAATTTCTTCGTAAAAGAGTCCTACTCCCTACGCATCTTGCCGTCTTTCCACACTTCGACACTTTCACAACTGCAGCTTGCAGTCGAGAAGACAAGCTTTGTCTCCTGTAGAAGGTCCTACCGGGTCATGCATGCCGCCACCTCGTGCTCGTTTCTCTTTTTTCCTATATAATGATTTAACAGCTTTAATTAAAGGCTTTGAAATTTTAAAATATTATAACTTATAGGTTACTAGAATAAACAAAGTAGAATTTTTGTAAGTATAATATATTCTAGACTATTCTACAGTAAGTTTTTAAAACTGTAATTTTTTAATTTTTATTTTATTTTTATTTTCAATTTTATTTTTTATTTTTTATTTTTTTTTTTAATTGGTGAGGGATGTGGTGTGAACATGCATGAGGCGGCGCCATGCATAACGTGGCGGGTGCTTCTACCTCGTCGAAGCTCGCTGCTAACCTAGATGACTTCTTACCACACCGAACGCCTAGGTAGAGATCGAACACCCTGAAGCTCATCATGGTCTCCTGGATGGTCGAACGACAACAATCTTGGTCGTGGATTAATGGAAAACGGTCAAACTAGTTACAATCGTCGGGCCCTGAATCGGTTGGAGTCTTGTATCGCACCACCGAGAATACTCTCACACACGCTCACCGAGATCAGGTTGTCCTTAGGAGTCAACCATAGGAGCTTTTATATCTAGACCCAAGTTCCAAATATCAATAATGTCACCCCAGCCATTCGAGATTCAATCGGTCCAAAAAGACACGTGACGACGTGATGAACTACATAGGTATCTGTGACGCTACTACTTATCTAGTAGGCACGGCTGGTAGTGCAGGGACACTAAAACCGCCTCTCTCACAGACGCGAAGTTCCGATTGACTCTCCACCGTTACTCAAAACTCCCGTCTACGGCTGTGGGTATATCAATTGGTATTCACCTCTCAACCATAGTTTTCCATCTCTATCCCCTAACGAAAGTCAACCACATTTCTCGGCCCCGCAAACAATTACAAACCACAATGCTCGTAAAAGCTCTTCGGACTTCGACGCGTCGTGCGTTCTGACATCCATCTACTCACAAGAATCTCATTAGCCGTTGCCAGAATGTATCTACTCCCCGCAACGCCCCCTACAACTACGCCCCCAACCCCAACGCGGCATCACATGACCGTGAAGTTCAATCGCAGCAAGAAGATTTCTCGTGCCATTACCACTTTGGGAATTTGCAATTCTTGATCCAATACTCCATGGCCTGGAGCGATAGCTACATACACTTATGGGACCTACATGGCCCAGTTTATTTATACAAATCGCGCCGTCGGGGCAGGAAAAACGAGGGACAGAACAGGTCAACTTCTCACAACGTCCCATTCGTCTGTCTAAAATTCATGCCTACTTTTGTAAGTTGATGATCATCCGTTTTGGGAATGCCAAGATTCCAAGGTGGCTATCTGCTCTCCAGACATCAACGCCATTTACGAAACTCCTTCTGAATCGGGTAATTTTTATTCGCTCGAAAGGCGGCTCTGGTCTAGTTTTGGCTTGAAACAATAGTCTCTATACCGCGGCCTGCTTTCACGGTCGAAGTTTTATAGCTCTTTCCAAGCTCCCCATTTGTTGGGCTTAGTCTTATTTCACTCTTAGGTACGAATTACGTACCGAAATTTAGAGCGGCGAATTTAGGGTTCTCTTATATATTTGAAAATTACTCAGAGAGCTTCCAAAGGTCTTAGGCGCCTGGCGAATAATATGCCCCTAAATCGATATATATAGCTGGCCTTTAAGTTTTACGTCTACACCACATTCTAGGCATTAGAGAAAGGTAGTTTGATATGCCACTCTTGTCCCGCCTTGCGTGGTGGCTACGTTGTTGGACTGCGTATGATTGGGAGGTGTGGTTTTGCATGTTGTCTATCTTGCAAAGGGGTATGTCGGTGGAGAGTCGCATGATGGATGGACATGCTCTCACCACTGCCGACTCTATAATAACGTGGAACCTGTCTGTCGCTTTGGCCGTCACCGGTGGACATAGCGTTTTGTGTGGCAGCAAAGCAGAAATTACGCTCGAGTATATGAAAGAGTAGAGCTCTCGATCGAGTTCTAAAACATTCCCACGGAACTGGTACTTCGTGGCAGAGGAGTAGAGCTGGGAAGACTCGATGCTTTTGTAAGGAACTATCACGTGGATAGGCGTATGACTTTGAATAATGAGCTTCCAGTTATACTATATAGTGACGAAGCGCTACCCCGCACAGACGGTAGCGCTTCGTTTCTCGAACACCTGAATACAACTGTTGCTCTATCTATGGCCTCTACACTGCTGTATCTGACTCATTTTTATTACACCGTTTCCCTCTCGATGTGGAGGGTACGGTGCAAGGATTAGCGTGGCGAGGGAGGAGAAAGTAAATGTTGACTGAATTATGGACCCCATTCTGATATGAATACGATGAGGAGCATGGTTGAAGACGCGGTGGAGAACATTGCGAATGGCGAGGAGGATTATCAGATCTTAGGCGTGTGAAGGCTCACCGACAAAGTCGTGATGCTCTTTACCTTCTCTCTTCCCTTTGATTCGTCCGAGCAAAACCCATATTTTCCACGCACGTCCGACTCATCTTCCAGCTTCATGCCGTCTTTCGCACGCGATTCTCTGCCACGTCCATCGGCCATACTAGGAAACAGTTGCTCCTTTGCTCAACGTCCACATCACTCTTTCATTGGCCGCTTGTGACTGCCATTAATTTCTTTCTCCAAAGGCGTCGTGCAAGCCATCAGGGCTTCAGAATCTTCACTCGATGCAGTTGCTTCGTGCGTTGGACACCATCTGCAAACAGCCCGTGGCAACCATGGATCGAAATTACGTCCACGGGGTATCCACAGCTCGCATGCTTGGTTCCATAGAGGGATTTGCAAAGGTCCACGGCCGACAATTTTGAATTGCAGGTGGCAGGCGTCAGGAAAGGAGGGAAAGGTACGACCGGCTGAGTCATGGTAGTGACTGCTGGCCAAACGAGCCGATTCTCAAGATCCTGCGCCTGGTTTGCTTAACTCGTGATGGCGATGCGCCGTGTAAACCCGTTAACGTGGATAGTGAATAGAACACTTACCTACAGCTTGCCACATCGCCCACACCTCACCAAAAGCATATCAACGCCACCAGACCCCAGGATAACCCCTTCCCCAAACAAAGCCCAAACTATTCTCAATCTCAAACAGGCTCGCAAAAATGTGCGTCTGGATCAACACCTACTACACCAACTGCGGCCACTTCCTCTGCTCCATGATCTTCTTCTGCCCCTCTGGCGCCCTCGGGCAAACCTGCCAAACCCTTTCCCAAAAAGCGGCCAATGGCCTGCCAGGACTGTGTGCAGCGTGCGTAGCCCGGAATTTCTTCGTCGCGAACCCTCGGAACCAGAATCCAGAGTATCCGTGGAATCCACGGCCGGTAGGGGCGAAGCTGGCTTGTTCGGAGATACTGACTCAGGAGACGGTGCCGGTGGAGGATTTAGGAGTGTTGGGGATGGGACCTGAGAAGGTGGAGGGGGAGGGCGAGGAAGTAGAGAAGGCGGAGACGACAAGCCATGTGTGGGAGGCGGGAAGGCTTGCGCGACTTCCGGAGATGTTCTTCATTGCGGAGCAGGATGAGGAGTCTTTGGATCGGGGAGCTTGATGTTCTCCTGGAAGAAGAGAGGAGTAATAGTGGGCAGTGCCTCTAGACATTTGTTCGTACTAATGGAAGGCTGAGAGCTTGGTATTCGAGGTGTAGAGAGGAAACGGCCCAATTCTTGTAACATTTGTAGACGTTAACCATACGATTGGAAAGTTAGGAAATGCCGATAGAGAGGCACGCGAAATAATATAGTCAATAAAGAGTCGAGAACCAAGCTCGTCGAATTCTTAGCTTTCTCGTCGACTGCTGTCAGACTCAACGAAATGTCTTGCACACCAAAAGCCCAACGAACTCGATCATTTCCACATCCTTCATAAAGCCTAGAAAGCATACTATTGTAGATCCAGCTATTTTTCTTCATACTTCATTCTCAGTCTCACAACATATCCCACTACAATCTTCACCACAAATAAAACAAAACTTAACCACCCATCTGCTTCAACAACCAGGCAACCTGGGCCCGCGGCTACATATTCGAGACGCCTATAAGTTTCGACTGCCTAGCCTTCCATTTCGGGCGGCGCTATATAGCCGGCATGACAAAAGCTAAAACACTCTGGGATTGTCCGACTTGTAGATCTGGAGAGACTCGGCCGCTACCGGGAGCTTGGCCACACCTTCCTGCTAGAAGAGTTGAAGCTAGCACTAGGGGTGGGGGTACGGCGGCCGACAGAATGGCTGACATGGCCAGAATGCAGGAAGATTGGCAACATCAAACTCCGCAGCTGGTTGAGATCTTGATAGATGGGTCTACGAGTTGGCATATGATGGCCATGGTACGGACCGGAGTTGCGGACGCGGCTTCTAATAATGCTAGAGGTGGGCTACAGCCGCAGAAATAGGGTGATCTGCAAATACAACCGCGAAACCATGACAGAACGCTGGGAACAGCGCATCAACGTGCGACTGGCAACCTCGAAGTCGGCGATGAGGCTGCTAACAGAGCCGGCGTTCAGGGTGCAGGCAACGGACGCGGAGGTAATCCTGGGGGAATGTAAGTAGACCTGGCGAGAGGTTTGCTAGAGGCACAACCCCTTGGAAATCATGTGACAGGATCGGTGACGGGATTTAGAGTATCAGCCTGATCCAAGGAGATTGAGTGGAGATTATAATGGAAATTCAACTTTGGAAACAATATGCGTGCTCTTATGTCTGTAACTCCACATAAGTTAAGATATATGTGTCCATATGTTGACGAGTCGAGGTTAGTTGACTACATTCGTGATCAGCCAGCAAACGCCCACGGAATCCGTGGCGCGCTGACAGTTTTGTGTCGTATTATCCATGACCCTGTCCACATCAGCAGCTTCATCACCCCTAAAACAGTACCATTTCTGAACACTTACGGATAACACCCCTATAAAAACTAAACATTCCTCCCATACTTCTCACATACTTCTCACATACTTCTCACATACTCACCAAACAACCCAACCTTCCTCCCAAAATGTACATCAGAATAATTCACGCCTATAGCTGCGGTGGCATGATCTCTACCGGCACCAAGCGATGCGAATGCGCAATAACACCGCCATCAACGTGCCGAGAACTTTGGCGCGTTATGAGTCGGGCGAATGAAGAGTGTGGATTTTGTCGGAGGTTAGTTATGGTATTGAGACATGAGCATTGCCCGGAGGTGGATAAGAGAGAATAAAATATAGACTATATTTATAATAAAGAAGGGTATGGAAGATAAAATGGAGAGCTGGTGAGGTAATATGAAATAAGAACAATGCTGTGCATATCCCAATTTTTCGGGAGAAATGGTATTGTCTTGCAGTACCTGAGAGGAAAGAACAAATGGTGATCTCGCCTGATTTACATTGAATACGTTCACTATACCCACATTTGTAGTACAAGGCGCTTCAAGATCTATTCAAATAAAGAGATACAGGGGCTTACCAGCCATAATCATACACAGACCTTGATTACCACCGCCGTATGCACACACAGCTCATGTATTTCTCGAAACACGCCGACACTGCCTCGATGGTCTGACGACCCCAGGAATAGCCTTCCCGAATACAACACCATCTCTGCCTTCGGCTTAGCAATGAGATGTACCTGTCGCAATGAAGGGAAAACCAAGGGCCGTAGATTGTAGGTTCAAGCCAACAGTATGGAGCCTCCTAAGCTGTTGACCCGACTGCGATTTTTGCACCCTAGAAAACGGCGTTCCAGTGAATTTCGATTTCGTGCGTGTGGGAGGTAGATCTAAAGCATCCCGGGGTGGCTGTCTACGAGTAGGAAGTGGGCCTAGAGCATCCCGAGGAGTTTCTTTCAAAAATGAGATGGCTGGCGCTTCTTCAATCTCTACCTTCAATTCTTCAAGGCTTGCCTTTTCCTTCGCTGCCCTCTTTAAAACACCACCCCATAACCCTTCCAGATCAATATCTTCCCTCTTCTCCTCCGTTAGCATTTGTACCACAATATTGATACCATCCGTTCGCCTTCCAAATCCAATGAACCCGTCTTGTGCTTCTTCAATCTGTTCATCTGCTTTCTCGGCTTCCGGAGCTTCCACCCTTCCAACAGTAACACACACCCAACCAGTCCTGATCCCATCATCCAACCCAACACCTGTTTCCGATGCACCAACATTTGCCATCATCTTCATACGTTTTGCCTTTCTTCGAAGCTTAAGCTTAAGCTCGTTCCTGCCCATCAAACCAGCCGCATGAGGTTTCAGCTTATGTGTACTCCTTAGCCATCGACAAAATCTATCCGCAGAGACGTGTAGATGTTTCTCACTCCGGGCGGAGCCGATGATCATTAAGAGCTTCGATCCCAATGCTGGAGGAGGATCAAGGTGGCGCAGATCGAGGAGGTTTAGGTCATCGAGGCCAAGCTCGACCGAGATATGCTGGAGTAGTTCTGGAAGTATTGGGGGAGGATTATGAGGGAGGTCAGGGATGCGCTGTCGTTGTTCTAAAGGGTGCGATTCGTCCAATTCTTGCTTGGGTCTTTCAACCTGCAGGTACCAGGGCACTGGAGCATCTTGTTGCAGTGTAGAGGGAGGGCCGTCATCTCTCTCAGCCAATCCGTCTTGATCTTGTCTAAACTCTCGTTCCGGCGTAGGGGCAGAATTGTTCTCTCCTTCAACCAGTTTATCTTCGTTTTGTCTGAAATCTTTAGAGAGACCATATCGCATCCTCCGGTAATGTGTGGTCGATGTAGAGAATGGTTTCCGCTGCCATTCATTGAGAGACGAGATGGATGCCGGATATTGGTCGGGGAGATTTAGATTGATGCCTGACAACGACGCAAATGACCTAACGACGGCATGGTGACATAAATTGCACCGAAATCTCGAGGATGCGGCTTTAGTCAAGGACATTGGTGATGTATTTTGTAGTTGTGGCGTTGATAGAGAATGGTAGTGAGTCGCAAGGGGTCATTCTAAGATTTTACTCAGCCCTGCCCTATCGATAAGGCACATGCCTCAAATCCCGCTGCCTGAATTCATTCTCACTCTTACACCTCATTGTTCTTATTCAAAACGACAGAAAGATCACGCATAATGTCCAAGTCCAACCTCGACCTCATAAACGACTGCGACAGGTAGAAGCTTTCCTATGTTCTGTAATAAACCATCTCTAATCTCCCCACAGCTTCCCATACTACCAATCCGACCCCTCCACCTACTTTGCCAGCGTCTCCACCTACTACTCCCTCCGCGTGGCCTCCCTTGAATACCCACTCGGCTATATCCTCCCCTCCGTCGCCGAAATCTTTCGTGGTCTCCCTTCCTGGGCTATCGATGACGATGAGCGCACGCTCACCCTAACGGCTGGCAGCACAGCCTTCGAGCGCAGCGACGCTGTCATGAAGACGGTCGTTGCCATGCGCGAAACAGGACACTTTCAGGTACTTCAGAAGTGGCGGAACGAGCTTTATCCTGTTTATGGGAAGAAAAAGGAGCTGTTGTTTAATGTGGAGAGGTGCGCGAGTCCGTTATTGGGCATTGTGACTTATGGGGTACATCTGGTAGCGTTTGTGAAAGGGAAAGAGGGCGAGATTAAGATTTGGATTCCCAGAAGGGCGAGGAATAAGCAGACGTATGGGGGTATGTTAGATAATGCTGTTGCGGGGGGTATTGCCTCTGGCGAGAGCCCGTTTGAGAGCTTGATTCGGGAGTGTTGGGAAGAGGCGTCATTGCCAGAGAAATTGGTGAGAGAGAGAGCGAAAGCCTGTGGGACGGTCACATATTTCTACGTTAGGGACGAAAGGGCTGGTGGGGAGACGAAGCTCATGCAGCCTGAGTGCCAATATGTCTATGATATGGAGCTGCCAGAAGATGTTATACCCAAGCCTGGAGATGATGAGGTGGAAGAATTTTATTTATGGAGTGTTGATGAGGTCAAAGAAGCCTTGGCTAGGGCAGAGTTCAAGCCGAACTGTGCACTGGTGATGCTGGATTTCTTTGTCAGGCATGGAATCCTGACTTGCGAGAATGAGAAGGACTATGTCGAGATTGTCTCCAGATTGCATCGGAGATTGGAATTTCCGACTCTATGATCTGCTTTTGGGATATACAGAAGCCCACGCTAGACGATAGACATTGTAGACTAAAACCCTCCTGAACGCCGGCCATGATGCGTAACCTCGCATGAAATTTACCCTCATTCCTAAAATGCCATCTTTATCATTGCTCGTTTAAGTCTAGTAACAATAACTTGCTCTAACAGAGCTACTTGTATCACACCCAAGTCCCATCCCATTATTTCTTGAGAAGCATATAGACATAATCGATCCGTAGCGGCGTGAGTTTCTTGTAGGGTCCTTCGATGTATAGGAGCAGCCCACCAAAGGAGCAGTATACTTTTCTGTAAGGCTAGTTAGATCGGCTCCATGTTCCCATGTTATTTCTTCTATCCTTTGAAGTTCGGTCATCAACCCATCCTTCGAACCCACCACAATCCAAAGGCGTAGACTCACATAGCATCCCCATCCCCCTCCTCAAACCTATAAACCTTCCCATGACACACGTAATCATACATATCAGCCAATGTGCTCTCTCCATGGCGCCCTAGCTCCCTCCATCCTTTGTCGTTCTTTGTTCCGTCTAAATTTAGCGTGCTTGCCAATACCATTTGGACATTTTCGCCAACGGTTATGGGGTATAGTTCGTGGTTGATATCGAGAGTCATGGAAGTTGTATTATCGGTAGACGTGCCTGATATGCGGGACACACGGTCGTACTTTTGGTTGTTCAGACTCGTAATGTTGAAGGTTTCTTCGAAGAGCTGGGAATCCGCCATGACGGGTGGAATATAGATCTGGATCGAGGGCACGCTGTCCAAATAGTAAGGGTCGCGGTAGAGATTTACAGGATTGCGTTGGATTTGGAGGAAAGAACAGTGTTGTGGCAGAAAGTAATGGTGTTTGGGTGGATGTTGTAAATTCTCAAAGAAAACTGCGCGGGCATTGAAGTTAAACTGCTTGGCATGGAGCACGGACTCGTTTGACAAGCGCCGAGATGTCTCTAGGGCTCCTCGTCCCCCAGGCCGCTTGACCACGCAGACTGCTGCCGTCAACTCCGAGTGCATAAAGCCTCTCCACTTCCTGTTAACCTGCATTCCTCATATACAGCTTGACCCTTTCTTCCTTTTAAACCAGCTCTATCCAAATGATTAAGAATTTGCTTGATATTTGGACTCCCCAAGCCCCCCCGGCCTAAGATACCCATCAGCTTGATCAAACATGTACACAAGCGAAGCCAGATAATCGATGATCTCAACAGCCAGGCTGCAACGGGTCGAAAAAGAGACCGTGAAAGAATCCGAACAAGGTTTCGGCAGTCTTGCCACCATTCATTCTTTCCAAGATTGTGATATCCCAAGGCATTTTCGGAGAGTGAATCTGTGTACAGAGCCATATCTGACACTATATTTCCATGGATGCTTTCCTACGCATTCTTCAATCACAACCCACCCACAGCCGTATTTACAGCCGTGCATCCGAGATGCTGAGGTCAAGCATCGATACCATGGACATGAGCGACGTTTCCGTCGATAGTTCAACGCCCACCACCATGGAGAATACCCCAGTCACCAGGGATATGGATACTCCAGAAGTTGGAGACGTTAAGGAGCCCCCACAAGACGAAGAGAGCCCTCAGCCGACTTTCCTGGGCATGCCTGTCGACATCTTTCGTTGTGTCGCAGACTATCTCGATAGATCCGATGCGTTCACCCTGAAGCTTGTTTGCCGGGGCCTGTCGCAGTCGAAAGTGATGGACGAGTTGATGTACCGAGAGCCTGTTCAATTCGATGACATTCGAGAAATCCGCTTAAACGACTGGTATCACAAACCAATGGGTCGTGAAAGATGGGAACTCTTCCGGTCATCAATACACGATGGCAACAGAAACTATGTGCAAAAGCTTGCAATGTCCCATTGGTGCATGGTTGAGGATTTCCAGTGGGCGGAACTGAACTTGCCAAAACTAATCAGTCTCGATATCGCAGCCATAAAGGATTTTGTGTGGACTCCCGGCGAGACGTGGACGTGGAAAGAGCTTGTCGAGAAGTGCCCGAATCTCTTCTCTAGGTTGCATGAACTCGAGGTTTGCAACTGGGCAGATTACACGGCGCATTCTCGAATAGAGTACAATTACTCTTACAACGACTACACCTACAAGGTCAAATTTCGAATGTCTCGTCGCCGAGATGGTGGATCTATTCCAAAGACCATTCTCAAAGCCTGTTCTCAACTAAAGACGTTGGGCATCCGAGGCTGTTCGCGTCATATTGCCTGGAATGAGTGGGAGGTCCATCAACGAGTCTGCTGTTTGGTCGATGCCGTCGTTGTCAACTCCCCGCCGACTTTGCAGACGCTTAGGTTGCACGAAATGGCACCATTTCTGCCCCTTCTACTGAAGGAAGTCTCTAGTCTGGAGAAGCTCTCTATTATCACTGTCGGGCTTTGTTCGTGGATGCAGGAACATCGCGATAACTTCCGGAGCTACCCATTCCTGATGCATAGGATGATTCCAGGCTCACAACACCGAGACGATGAAGACGTCTTCGACGATGGGACATTCGAGGCCTGCAGCCGTAACCATATGCAGCTCGGGCAAGAAGCCGTTGAAGGCGTTGGGTATTCGCTGAGCAACATGCTGCGGCACATTGCCGCCGCCGTGCTACAGCAATCAACGGCCATGATCAAATCCAATGATTCTCTAAAGAACGTGATTCTACATCCATTCCACTTCGTCAACGTGCATCTACCAAGCCGACACAATACCGATAATCATGATTTCTCGCAATCCGAGGAGATGCAATATGCTCTGAAATGGATGGCCACGACCTGCTCCTGGAGACCAGTATTTACGTGGGACACGATGATGTGCGACGTTTTTCCTGCAAACATCGATAGCCCAACTCTGAGACCCAAGGCCGACATAATGTCCCAAATTAAGCGAACATTCATAGGCCTTAGGGCCCTAGATATACCGATCCGACTCACAATTGGCGACCGTATCATGACATGCTCCAATTCTGGTCTCGACAGGTCTCTCTACTTTGGTGACTTTAAACATTTTGTTGGTGAAGGTCCTGACCGAAGACAAGTTCTTGAACCGACTGAAGCTCGATTCAATCTTACCGGCATAGCTCATCTGGTCGACGAGCTCATCATCCAATACACAATGGACATGCCCGGAGTAACTAGGTGGGGCAAGTCGGCCAGAAAACTGACCCCAGGCGAAAAAGCGCTTATGGCGCGAGAGATGAGAGGCTGGCGGAAGTTCTGGGCGAGATACGCGCTGCAGTTCATCAACCTTAAAAAACTGACTTGTCTGGTGCCACTAGACATATTCTTGGGATGGGGGCGATCGAAGCAGCTGGCAGGATTGCTTACAGACGAGTCGTGGCAATTGCTGGAGCAAGAGGTGAGGCGGACGAAGCTAGATGGATGCTTGATTGATGGTCTGCTGGTTAGGACTTCATCTAAAAAACACCCTCGCTTGAAATTTGTCAAACGTGTCTTCTTTCGTAAGGATCTGAAAACTCTGGATCTCGACGCTCCCGCATTAACGGAAGCGGAGAAGAAAGAGGAGAATAGCTTCCCCCAGGGCCACCCCGCCATTGCCGATCTACCTTTTGAGCAACTCAATCGATTCTGGCCAGCTGCAAGGAAGGTAGAGAAGCGGAAGGTGGTGCCCGTCGAAACAGCCGAGGGGGTGAAAGGTGAGGCGTTGGAAGCTGAGGCATTGAATGACGTTGAACAGCGAGCAAAGAAGCAAAAGGTTGGTTAGGTTGATGGTATGTGGAATATTCTCTCGGACAGGTGTTCATTTTTATTGTTGTATGACACATTGGCGGGATTTTATCAAGGTCTGTCTCCGCATAGATAACTGAGCTGCGACTTGGAAGTTTTTAGGTCATAGATAGGGATGTAAGGATGACTTAACGACGCTATAATTATGAAATGGAAATAGGATATCTACCCTTTCTGCCTGAGGCTCTTTATCGCTCAGTGAATGCATTATCAAAATGCTTGGCAACGGTCATGATTGCCCTCGCTTACCGTAAGGCTGAACTTTTTTTGGCGTCATAATCCCGCTCCAGTTCCACAAATCTTTACATTTGATTTCAACTCCCACGGCTCTTTACAACAATGTCCTTCCGCAAACGCAACATCGGCATCTCCTCCTCCACATCCTCCCTCCCACCCTCTTCACTGTCCTCTTCGCCCTCCACGCCCTCCACGCTCTTCCAGACCACCCCAGCAACCCCGCCACCTGTCGGCATCCGCCCCTCCCCCATAGACGGCCGTCCCACAACCTCAACCGGCACGCCCAGCCTCGACAGCATCTTAGCTGGCCACTCTGGCTTCGCGCTCGGCACTTCTATCCTGATTGAGGAGGAAGGGACGACGGATTATGCGGGAGCGCTGTTGAAATTATATGCCGCTGAAGGGGTTGTGCAAGGGCATGTTGTGCATGTTGTTGGTGTGGGAGAGGGGTGGGGGAGGGGGTTGCCTGGGGTTGTTGAGGGGAAGGTGAGAGGAGGAGGAATGGAAGGGGAGGGGGGGAGGGGAGTTGGCGTTGCAGGAGAGAAGATGAAGATTGCGTGGCGGTATGATAGGGTGGGGGGTGGGATTGGGAGTGAGAGGCGGACAGGTGTGTGGGATTTGAATTTTCGGGGTTTTTGTATATATGATGGCGGCAATGCAGCTCAAATGCATGGTGTTTTGCATGTGGTGGTTGTGGAGCTGAGAGTACTAATTTCTTTGTTTCAAGGATCATCAGTGTCTGCGGATCGCACGCCACCGAATATGGCGGAGGTATCTGTGCCGTCGACAAGACAGGCAGAACCAGCGGTATTCTGCCACACATTCGACCTCGCCAAACGCCTCGCATTCCCCGTCGGCACAGCGATAAACTACATACCCATCCCCTCTCAAACCTCCCCGCCATTCATATTTATCCTTCAGAACATAACTAACTACCTCTCCTCAACACCCCCCTCCACAATCCACCGCCTCGTTGTCCCGACCATTCTGTCGCCAGCCCTCTACCCTCCAAGTGCCTCCCACCCCCATAACATTCTCCAATTCCTCCACGCCCTCCGTGCCCTGCTCCGAAGCTACTCCAACCGCCTCACCGCACTCCTCACACTCCCCTTATCTCTCTACCCGCGTTCCTCAGGCCTCGTGCGCTGGATGGAGCTGCTCAGCGATGGCGTACTAGAGCTCACACCCTTCCCGTACCAGCTCGACTCACTCTCCACATCTGGCGCCGCGACGACGGGCGAGGAGCGGCCGCAGGGCATGCTGAAGATACATCGGCTGCCCATATTCCATGAGAAGGGGGGTGGAGGCGGCGGGAGTGGTGGGTTGGGCGATGATCTGGCGTTTACGGTCAGTCGGAGAAAGTTTGTGATTGCGAAGTTTAGTCTGCCGCCTGTGGAGGGCGATGAGGAGGCGCAGCGGGGGGCGGTGGGTGGGGAGGAGGAGGGGAGGAGACAAACCAAAGTTGATTTAGAGTTTTGAAAATTGAGGGACAAGATGTGCATGAAACTGAGAAGGATGGGCTATCTCCGAGAGATTGAGTGAGGGTGGAATATTCCGAATTGAGAAATCACAGGTCGTCTTCTTCGGAGCCGTGCAAGATGTTTTCCATTTCAATCTGCTCCCATCCTGCTTGTCCTGCGCCCGACCCCAGACCCCGGGCGTAGTTTCGTCCGTAGGAGGCGTGTACTGCATTGATTGTGATGCCGGAGAATCGGGCGCGGAAGTTGTCGCCTAGACAAGATGATAATGCTAGGAAGGCGACCAATAGGAGCAAGGGAAGAAATAATAGAAGAGTGAGAAGGACGAGAACGTTCATTCTTGTTTATTTGGGGTTTTGGGAATTGGAGATGTTCACTGAAACTCTGTCGTATTGTTTGGATTGAGCGGCCGGGATGAGAAGAGCATTTTGCCGTGTGTCACGTGGGAAACCTCTTTTGTGCAGGGGATCACTGCTGACTGAAACTCAATCCTTGAAATACTCTTTCGGCCCGCACTTATGGCTCGAGGCTCCCAGCTAGTCAAAATCCATTGACTCAGCCCCCTTCTGCATCTTGAGTCACTATGGCGTGGCTACCTATATCAATCTCACTTTTCCTCCCAAGTATGAGCATTGATACCGTCTTTCTTTCTCCATGGTCACTTTTGTTGGCTATTGGATCACTATGGCTAATTGGAAGTTGATTCCTGAACCTTCTGGCGTCACCATCGAACGGACATCGTGGCTCGATTCCCGTAATTTCTTTGCCGTTGATGCATCTGGATCAACTGCATGGAATTCCGTACTGGACCATGAGCGAGACTTTGTGAATGCAGTTCGAAAGCATCCGGACGATCAGATCGCGAGATGGGGTGGATCATGCGACACTCCAACAAAGGACTTCAAAAAAGTCCACTGGAAATCCGATCTAGGTGGAACGACACCATCAAACATTCTCAGAGGGGCTGCAACACTCCAATGTATTCGAAAGTCTGACGCTTGGTTCCTCCTCACCGATGGCCAGGTTTACGATAGGGAAGTTAACGAACTCGCCGAATTGGCCATGGAAAAAGACGTCCTGAACGTGCCAGTTGTCTTCGTCATTACTGGAACCCGGCGAAGCACTCCTGAGTCAACGGACATATCTGTTGGTATTTCGTTCTTTGCAAACTCTCAAGACACGCTCATTTTGTTCAAAGAAGTTGAGACTGGGAGAATTTACATCATCGCAGCGAAAGGTTGTTTTGCTCCACTGGCCTCCGCATCTTCAAGAAATTTATCCAGCTGGAGGGATTTGGCCAAATTCAAGAATGAAAAGGACTTTTTCGACTATTGCGAGACCTTGGACATATCTGTCCCGAAGTATGAAGCTCGCAAAAATCTCCCTTCTGGGGTAAATTTGGGTCCCGAGTGGGAAAAGGCACACGGAGGTCCAGTATATGTTGACCTCGACTCACTTCTCCAGGCCGGCGTTCTATCGGACGAGGATGCCTTCCATTTACTTGCCGAGGAAGCCTTTAATAGCCTCTCAGTCGCATACAAAACACGCCGTCGTATCGCAGATCTACGTCCCTTTGTTGCCGCTCAGAAGGTTCAACAAATCACACCTCAGCTGGAGGATGTTTCAGGAGCTGCTACAATTATTTCGCAGATGGCGGAGTCTGGTGTAACCCCGGATGAGAAGAAACAGCTTCAAGAGCAATTGCGAGAGGCACACACAAGGAATCGGAAGCGCTACCAATCTGTATTAGAGACATTTTCTTCGTCGGTTACCGCGCAGCGCGTACGGAAGCGTAACCAGCTGGTTGATGCGGCTCTACGACAGCTGTCCGAAATCGAAGCTGCAGGGTTTACCGCAGAAATCCTCGCAAGAAGCAGCAATCGAGCACGAAGGGCTGCAGTGGTCTCACCCGATACCACGTTATCTCTTGCCAACCTCAATTTCGATGTCCCATCCTACAAAGGCTTCTGCCTAGTTTGTTGCGGAGAACAAGAAGTGATGTCAATTTGCTTGAAGGTTCTCGACCCTGCGGATATGTCGGCCAATACGACGGATTTTGCGCTCAACTTCCCACTTGCAGCCGGAACTTCTCCTTCAAATCTGAATCTGATATCGAGTCAGAACATATGCTTCCAATGCGCCCTCTTGGGACCCTCTGGGCTTTCTATCTATAAGGAACGACTTGCAGCTATAATTCCAACGCTGGCTTACGAAGGCAGCAACAAGAAATATATAAATGAACAGCTTTACTTGGCACTAACTACCGGCCTGAAGACGGGGGCATCTGGCGTATCCCAACTTTTCATGGCTATCCTCGAGCAGACGATTAAGATAAGACCATGGGCTGGGGCTGCCATCGAAGGCTCAAACTGGTCAGTAGATGAACAGAACGAGGCTGTTCAAAGACGTGCGACGTTCCAATGGATGATATCCACTATGCTAGAGCACACTCGGTGCCGAGAAACCTTCTCCGAACTCGGCGAGTGGGTTTTATATCCAAAAGCCTTGGAGTGGGCTGCTAGAGACTTTGAGGAGCAGGGGCTTTCAAGCTTTGCCATCACTTACCCTGTATCTGGCTTTTTGCAACTCTTGTCATTTGGTCGAAAGGCCGGAGCCTTTTCCGAGAAACTGAACCGCTCTATGAAAATGGTTCGCGTTCTCTATTCCGTCACGTCCATTTTCCTGGCCAGACTCCTAAAAGAAGGATCTGATGCTACCGCATGGCACCAAGGATATCTAGACATGGTCTACAAAGAGTTCAACGCAAAGCTGGTCCCCAAAGACCTTGGAGGAACCGAGTCGCTAATCACAGCTCCAGACCAATTCTGGCCGCATCTATGCACCTGCCTCTCCGGAGACCTAGAATTGTTGGCCAATTGGACAGCCGAAGACAAGCAGAAAGTCATGACTAGGATCCAGGTCCTCATATTCTGGCTCATTTACTACCAAAAAGGCCACTCATCCGCACAAACCTTCTTCACAAATGCTAAACACGATCATCCCATCGCGACCGCTGTGTTCAACCCGAGCATTCCTCTTCCAGAATCCCTAGCCCACGCCATCCTTCTCTCACCGTTCCTTGGCAATGAAGATGAGCGTCTGATCGATCCAGAAGCAGCCTCTCTTCATTCAGGTTTCGCCCCATTTGCAACTCCCTTTGGTCCCAGTGTATTGCACTGCGCATATGAGCGCTGCAACGCAATCTTCATTCCTTCTACAGAGGGCCCGCTAGACCAACTGCAAATTGAAGAAATTCGGAAAGCCAGAGCCGAGCATCTCATCAAAGCATTCGGTATCCAGGGCCGTTTCGAAACGAATCAGACTGGCCTGCCAGAGGCAACCTCAACGCCGAAACCGCCAAGCTCGACGCATTATAATATGCATATCAGCATCGCGAGGACATGGGCAACTCTTTCACGCGACGAACGTCAAGTTATAGTCGCCGCAGGGTTTTGGTCACAGCCAATGGAAAATTTTGTTGCTGCGGTGAGGAGGAACATATGCGAGGGGTATCGTGGAGACATCTTTAGCGCCGCGCAGGATCGCGATATTAGAGAAGTACTCCCGAGCTTCTTCCAGGTGCTGAGAGAGGCATTGAGGCGGCGGGGAGAGGATGGCGAGGATGTAACTGTGTACGAGCATCAATTTGAGGAAAATAAGATGGAATTAAAAGTACGTTATGAGATGGAAGGTTTGGGGAGGTAATCTTTTTCTTCGGTTTGATGATGACAGTGCTTGATTCAATACCTCCGTAAGCAGCCTTGGCACCTTTATATGGACATTTCGTTACCAGCCAACATTGCTTTTTTGAAGTCAACAGTAGCCGGAGGCTTTCCCACTTCGTCGCTGTGCCCCACACACACATACACACACACACACACACACACACACACACATCTCTTCCATTGATTAGGGGTGAGAAAAGTTGAGGCGGTGCCCGATCTCCTGCAATCAAGTTCCGCTTGTTTCATGTATGGTAGAATGCAATATTTGGCGCGGATTCGGGGGAAGAGAGCGAATATCGCACGAAAACTGGACTGGATTCGTTAAAAACAAAATTACATGTGGTGGCTGAGCTACAAGCTGGGAGAGAAGCTCCAATCATCAATTGGCCCCCTTTCGCGTTGACAAGCCAATGCATTTCAGCTTCTGCTCAGCTTCTTAGCTGCCCCTCAGCTGCCGCTCAGCTGTGTGGATCTCCAACTCTCCTCCCTACTTCTTGCTACGTTGGCCTTTCTTTCTTATTGTCGCGAACCCGCTGCGGGTTACCTGCTTCGAGACCTTAAAAAAACATCGACGTCCGCGAACGCTGTCAAATCTCACGGCAACACGCTTAAAACCGATCAAGCTAACATGAGTGCCCACCCTCAAGGTGCTCCTCCGCCGACTGGTGGTCTGCCAGAAGGTTGGAGACAAGAGTGGAGCGCTCAGCACAACTGTGCGTGAGTCGCCCCACTTCTCCCCTTCCCGCTGCACATACACTGCGAAGCTTTTGTGGATTAATCTAACTCTCTGCCAAGATACTATGTGAACATTCACACCAATGAGTCCGTCTGGAGCATGCCAACCTGGCCAGCGTATAGCCCGAATGCGAAGCCTGCCGGTCCCCAAGCTGGCGGATCTCTAACAGACCAACGCGGAAATTCTCCCTACCCTCCAGCTTCGTCGCAATACCCTCCTCCAGCATACGGTACGACGTCGGGTCCGCAGGCAACCCCGCCATACACCCCGGGCAACCAAGGCCCGACTGGATACTTCCCCCAGCAGCAGAGCGGAGCGGGATACCCACCGCAGCAAGGCGGCTACGCTCCACAGGGCCAATACACGCCACAAAACCAGTATACGCCACACCAGGGCCAGTATCCCCCACCGGAACAAGGGTACGCTCCACAAGGCCAATATTCGTCACAAAACCAGTATGCGCCGCAGCAGGGCCAGGGTCAGTATCCCGCACAGCAGCAATGCCAATATCCTCCCCAAGGCCATGGCCAGTATCCGCCTAGCGGCCCGCCGGGTACGCCCTACGGCCAGCAGCCTCCTGCCCAAGGCAGCTACTCTCAGGCACCGCACGGCCAAGGCCCGCCGCCCGCAACGAGTGGTCCTCCATATGGTCAAACACCTTCGCCTGGAATTACAAGCGGTCAACGCGGCCCCCCCGCCCCTCCAGGTGGTCCCCCTCGACAAGGTGGTCCCCCTCCCACTCCAGGCGGCCACCCTTTCCCTCCAGGTGGTCGTCCAGCCCCTCCAGGTGGCCCCCCTGCCCCTCCAGGCGGTCGTTCAGTCCCTCCAGGCGGTCGCCCTGCCCCTCCAGGCGGTCCGCATTCCCCTCCAGCTAGCCCCCCGGCCTTGGCCGGGTCCGCAGCAACATACTACACCACGCACCAAAACCAGCAGGGTCATCCCCCGCATAACCAGTACGGTGGCTCTCCTCCGCACAACGTGTACCCATCCCCAGGCGGTCGCGGCTCCGGCGTGGGGGCTCCCTTGGCTGCAGGCGTGAATGATCAGCGTGGTATTGGAGGTATATTCAGCAAACTGACAGGTGGAAAACCGGCTGGTGGCGCGCCGCCCGGCGGCACTGGCGGCAAAAAACCAGGGATGAGTGGTCTGGCGGGCGGAGCGCTAGGGCTGGGTGCGGGCGCGCTGCTCGGTGGGCTAGCGACACATGAGTGGGATAAGTTTAAGCATAAGGAGCAGCACCACGGCGGCGGAGCACATCACGGCAGCGGAGCACATCACGGCGGCGGAGCGCATCAAAGCGGCGGATCACATAACGTCGCCGCCGCGGCGGGCGCAGGAGGCCTCGTCGGAGCGTTTGGTGGCTTAGCGCTGAGCGAGAACCGGTGGGTAGAGAATGATACGTATGTGGACAATACGGTCGTAGTGGAAAACAACACGTATATTGATAATACGGTCGTAGTGGAGGACGACACGTATGTTGATAATACGGTCGTCGTGGAGAACGACACGTATGTTGATAATACGGTCGTCGTGGAGAACGACACGTATGTTGATAATACG